>JAHREE010094057.1:0-11804 GCA_033628505.1 Tringa tobata | reverse complement strand
GAGGTGGTGGAGTCTCCTTCTCTGGAGACATTCAAACCCCACCTGGACATGTTCCTGTTCAACCTGCTCTAGGTGGACCTGCTTTGGCAAGGGGTCAGACTAGATGATCTCCAGAGGTCAGAGATGTTCTAGTCCCCTAATCATCTTCGTAGTCCTTTGCTGCACCCTCTGGATCAGTTCCCTGTCCTTCTTGAACTGGGGGGGGGCCCAGAACTGGACCCAGTGCTCCAGCTGTGGCCTCACCAGGGTGGAGTAGAGCGGGAGGATGACCTCCCTCGACCTGCTGGCCACGCTCTTCTTGATGCAGAGAATCATCCTAGCTCATCAACTGAGATGATTAGGTGCTACCAAAAGCCCTAGGAATAGCTGTTGGTACTCACACAGATCTGATGGTTTAGACTTTATGACAAAATTAATTATGGCTGTCACCTCAGTGTCACTCAGAAGTGTCTGAGGACTTGGGGCATCATCTCCGGAGCGAGCGCGTCCCACCACCACGGTGCAATCTCGCTGTTGAAGGTGAAAAGCACTTCTCACACTTGAATTTAGTTTAACTACCAAAAGCGTGGGGAGCCTTGTTATCAGAACTACTCAAAAAATCTCTACCCTAAATTTTCTTGGAAAGCAATTTTTAGGTTTCGTTTCCAGGAAGGAAACGGGTCTTCTCCCATCTTCCCAGTGATGAGGAATCGAAGGGAGCAACTCAAAGCTGAGGTCAGAAACAGGAGCCCGTGCTGCTGAGTAGAAAATGTTTTATAATTAAACCATTTCTTGTCACGGTAAAGCGCAGGGTATTTGCTCTGCTGTAGGCACTTCTACAACAAGGGCTTTTTGTTTTCATGCTTTTTTGAAAGCATTTCTTTGGTCATTAAATCAACCTTTCTTCTGAGCGCCGGAAGGGGATTTTGCAATCAAGAACAAAGAGAAGCAGCATCTCCCCAGCTGCATCACCTTCAAAATAAAACATCATTGGAGGCTCTAAAAGCCTGTGCTGAGGCCAGCAGAGGAGCCCAACCCCGTGCCAAAAAGGATCTTCTGGGTTGGTGTTGGAGGAAAGAAAATCACTGACTCCATACGTCGCCGTGTGGGTGCAATACGTGTGGAGTAACTGCTCTTCCAACAGCTCTTGGTCCAGCCAAGAGACAACACACGTACAGGTTGAAGGATCTTCTGAGAAACACACCCCAAAAGACATTTTGGATGTTCAGATGAAGTTACCTTGACCCACAGGGTCCCTGCATCTACTCACCCAAACCCACCAGCAGGGTTTATCCACAAGGGGAGGTTGCCCAGGGCAAGTGTTGCTGAGCAAAGTTCATTAGAAGAACCCCATCTGGGCGTTCTTCACCATAATTAAAACACAGCTAATTCCAGCCCTCTTTTCTCACATCTCCAAAAGCCACTCAACTTCACGTCATCGCACAAAAAAGCACTTTTCTAGAGGAACAGCTGCAAAATGGCTTTTTTTATGCATTGAGCAGAAAAGCCCTAAGTTCTTTCCAGCAGAAGGATCAAAGAAACCACCTCAACCCCCAGCACAGAAGAAAAAAGATCATGGATTTAATCTGAGCAGTCACAAACATCAGCAGAAGGAAACCAAACCCATACCTTAGCACCTTAGGTTATGAGAAGGGGTGGGAAAGTTATTTAGAATGAACCTGATTAGCGAAGAAATTCAGATTAAAAGGTCCATTTTGAATATTTGCAAAAAACCCTCACATTCCAAAGTCTCTTTCTCCCACTAGAAAGCTTCCTTGTACAACGGTGGCAGCTTTGGGCCACCTTCACCTGAAGAGATCCAGAAAGCTTAGAAGTTTGCACGGAAGAGGGGAAGAAAATAAAGAAGTTTAGTTCACATCCCAGCTCTAAATCCTATAAAAGCTTGTAAAAACCAGGTGGAGCAGTGGCCCTCATGTGCCATGCCAGGTTGGGTTGAGGAAGAACATCTTCCTAATATTTACAGCATCTATAAAAGCCTTCTCCAGGATTTTGCATTACAAACCAGGAGGAATCACTGTACATCCAGGAAGGTCTGGAATATCCACGGTTATTAAGTGTCCTTATTTCAGAGGGGTTGGGGTTTGGGGAGTTTCTTGATGGTTGGCAGCTCAAAAGGCATGGAGATGGGACATCCTCCTGACGTGAGGCAGCTGACGCTCCGCTAGAGACATCCACCTGCCCCGTGATCTGGTTAAAAGGCAAATTCTAGGGGCATTCGGTGATAAAAATTATTTAAAAATTATAATTATGAAATAGATATTAAGTCTTTCCCCTTCAGACTCGTGAAGAGCAAGGGAGTGGGGAGACAGGACGAAGGGTAATGATTTTAAACTGGAAAAGGGGAGATTGAGATGAGATGTGGGGAAGAACTTCTTTGCTGGAAGGGTGGTGAGAGCCTGGTCCAGGTTGCCCAGAGAAGATGTGGCTGCCCCATCCCTGGAGGGGTTCAAGGTCAGGTTGGAGGGAGCTTGGAGCAACCTGGTCTGGTGGGAGGTGTCCCTGCCTATGGCAGAGGGGTTGGAACTAGATGACCTTTAAGGTCCCTTCCAACCCAAACCATCCTGTGAAAAGTCAGCTTTCACCAGCATGACCACCTAAACAACATGAGATGTGACAAATACACCTACCTTTCTCAGCAGGTCTTTCTCCTTGACGTAACTGTCTTCCACGACCTTCCTCTCACCATGAGCTTTCTCAAGCTCCAGCCGGAGACGCTCCATCTCTTCTTGCAAGCTGACGAGCTGGTTGCCCTCACCCCGCTGGCTCTGCTGGTATTGAACCAGTTCCTTCTTCAGCTTTTCTACCTCGGAGGAGTGGGCTGACGCGAGCGTAGAGAGCTGCTCGTTCAGGAGTTTGTATTCCTTGTTCTGCAGCCAACATCCCAAAAAGAAGAAAAGAAGACCATAAGCAAGAAGCCTACAAAAGGAACCATCAAAAATCCTTAAGCGGTAACAAAATTCGGATAACGAACGTTTCCATGCATATGCTAATAAAGCTCCTCAAGCTAAAACCAATCTCAAAACGGTGACAAAAGCTCAAGAATATTTTGGGAACATTTCTACAAGAATTTGTAAAATTGATGTTACAGTTGAAGCAAAGCAAGCCCTAGCAAGCAAACCAATATTTGCAATATTGGGTTTGCAGTTTATCCTTTTATTCCCGACTCCTAGGCCCACTGGAACCCGGGAGGACACCAAGTTGGGTGGGAGCGTCAACCTGCTGGAGGGTAGAAAGGCTTTGCAGAGGGATCTGGACAGGCTGGATGGCTTTTCAAGCAAGAGCTTTCAGAATTGTCCCATTTTATCTTCCTCCTCCTCGTCCTTCTGCGCAGTTCTCACGATTACAACGCAGTTTTTGGAGCTTACTGAGCAAGCTCTTCAGTGGAGACCCAAGATCCAAGTGCATCTGCACTTCCATGGTGGTGTTCCACCCTTACAAGTGTCTGGTCAGCAGTAGAAGGCTGCCACCACCATGTCATCATAGAATGGTTAGAGTTGGAAGGGACCTTAAAGATCATTGAGTTCCAACCCCCCTGCCATGGGCAGGGACACCTCCCACCAGACCAGGTGGCTCAAAGCCCCATCCAGCCTGGTCCTTCCCAGCCATCATGGAAAGATAAAAGTCTTCCCAGGAAGGACAGCACAAGAGAGTCAAAGCAGAAGCAGGACCACACTTGTCCCACCACAACTCAGGACGTACCTGCTCATCGATCTTCCTTTGAAGCTGGACCACCTTGTTCTCCATGCCAATGTTGAGCTTCTTCAGGTGCTGGGCTGAGCGGGCTTCGATCTTCAGCGCCTTCAGCTCCTGCCTGGCCTTCATGCGCCGGTAGTAGCACTGCAGGACGATGGTGGCACCTCTGACCCGGCGGAAGCGAGTGCGGGCCAGCCAGCCACGGGCATACTTCTGGAGGATGGTGGCTTTGTGCTCTGCAAGGATCTGTAAAACACGGGCAGAAATGTGACAATCAAGGGGGGAAAAGTCACCCGTAAAAGTGGCAGAAGCTCTGATTTTGTTGCAACACTCAACACTTCCCAATCTGCCTTCAAAAGGGCTTCTCCTCCAAGGAGGAGAAGGTACCGTATCTTCTCTTAATTGAGAAGAAAAGGATTGTGTTGACAAAGTAGGAGTTACTCTGAAATGAGCTTTGTACATCTCCAACCTTGGCACTCTTATGGATGGAGAAAGCTGAGGGCACCCAAAGTGCTAGAAGAAACCCTACTGCATCACCCTGTTCCAGCCTTGCAGCAAAGTCCTGGTGGACACTGGGCATGTCCTGACCCCACGGAGCATCACCTACAGCTCTGCATCTGTTGCTGAGCCTGCACTTGAACTGACACCTCCATCCAATGCCTTTATCCAGGTGCTCCAGAGATGAAGGATGAGGCCTGAACTTCTACACCCTCTTAAGATGTTGGGTTGTCTTGGATCTCAGAGACTTTAAACACTGGACTAGCTGCCTCCCTTGCAGAGACTTCTGATTTTAAAAAACAGACACTGAAAAAGCAGCGGTAGAACAAATTCCTGATAGCCAGCATCCAGCTGCTCTGTTTTGGAGGACATCCCATCTCTGGTGGGTGACCAGGTGTCCAGGTAACCTCCATCATCTCCAGGAGCAGGCTCATCGTGCCTCTGACTTGTTCGAATACGCCCGGTGACAACAATTTGGAGCCTACAGGAAGGCTGGGGAGAACCTGTTTAGAAAGGCCTGCAATGACAGGATGAGGGGCAATGGCTTTAAGCTGAAGGGGAACAGATTTAGACTGGAGATGAGGAGAGGGTTCTTCACCGTGAGGGTGGTGGAGCACTGGAACAGGTTGCCCAGGGAGGTGGTTGAGGCCCCTTCCCTGGAGATATTCAAGGTGAGGCTCGACGAGGCCCTGGGCAACCTGGTCTAGTTGGGGGTGTCCCTGCTGACCACGGGGAGGTCAGACTAGATGACCTTTGGAGGTCCCTTCCAGCCTGGACAACTCTATGACCCTCTATGACTCTATAAATTTAGGTGACTACCAAAGTAAGGCCAGACCTGAGGAGTGGACAGAAGATCCCTCAAAACTGGTCTCAGTTTTCCTGACAGACAATTTCATAAAATCCTAGAACGGTTTGGGTTGGAGGAGACCTTAAAGATCATCGAGTTCCAAATCCCCCAGGCATGGGACTTCTCAACTGTATCACTTGCTGTCATCAAACCTTTACGTCCTCGTTTTCAGCTCCCGCTTTAACCCAGAAAGCTAATGGAGAGAAATTAATTAAAGAGGGATTTATATCAATAAATGACTCGATGCCTTCGCCGACAAGACCCCACCAGCCTTCCTGCCGTACTGGAGAAGGCAACTGCAGTAGGGCTCAGACACAAATTCCCTTTGCCAGGGAGGGTTTGTAGAGCGTGGGTTACATCAAATGACATCTCCAGATTTCCATGATGCCTCCCGGCTTCCGAATGACTAACTTGATTTAGCTGCTCCGTTGAGGTGCCGCTGCCAAAATTCATTTTGTGCTTGCACAGCTTTAAATGGCAACGCTCGCCGTCAACGCGTTGCTCTCCAGAAACACCAGAGGTGGTCACGGAATCACAGAATGATATGGGGTTGGAAGGGACCTCTAGAGATCATCTAGTCCAACCCCTCCTGCCAAAGCAGGTCCACCTAGAGTAGGTCCCACAGGAACATCTCCAGGTGGGGTTTGAATGTCTCCAGAGAAGGAGACTCCACACCTCTCTGGGCAGCTTCTTCCAGGGCTCTGCAACCCTCACAGGAAAGAAGTTCCTCCTCATGTTTAGGTGGAGCTTCTTATGGTCAAGTTTGGGCCCATTTCCTCTTGTCCTATCCCTGGACATCACAACCGGCCACAGAGAATAAATAGAAAGTCTCTTCCTACTCTTTTCTAATGCAAAGACATCAAGTGGAGTCCTACCTTGCGATAAATCCTCCTGACAAACATGCCCCGAGCAAAAGCCTGGATGGTGACGGTTGCGTTGCGGACTCTCTGGAAAGCTCGGAAGATCCGTAGCATCCGGTACTGCTTTTGGAAGACGATGGCAGCTCTTGTCCTCCTCAAGTGCTCCGCAAGCCTGCAAAGCACAGGAGAAAGGTGAGCAGTAAAACCAAACCCCTCTTTTTTACGTCATAATAATTTTTAAGCTGGATAGAGAGAAAAATCTTTTGTCCAAAGGTAGTTTGATGGCCTTCAAGAAGGACCACCCCAGCAGTAGGGCTAAAAAAAGAGCACATCTCCATTAAAATAATGAGAACACGAACACAGCCCCCAGGAGCACTGGAACCAGTAATCAACCCACCTCGTTATTCCATTAAAACCAAATATTTCCCAGCTTTTTTCTTTGGTTCGAACTCATTAGTTGAGCCCATCAACGCCCGAGGTTGGCTTCCATGGCTTCCTTAACTCTAAAAAGTGGTGGCACGGGGGGATCACCCGACTCGGGGGGCAAAAAGGCAGCAAATTGATTTGACATTTCAACCGGCGTGCGCTGGTTTAGCAACGTTCAAGAGCAGAGCCCCCAGCAATTCACCGAGAAGTAAATAAGGAGGGACGTGATGGACTCCGTGCCACGTCGCTCCCTTTCTCCTCGATTTGCCGTTACGCGGGTTAATAAACGCTCATAAAACCCATCTAATTTGATAATTAGCTCGGTTTGCCGCATTTACGCTTCGTTTCTCGCTCTCGGCGTGAAGAATTAGACAGAGAGTTGATCCCCTTCTTTATTTTGTAAAAAACAAACATCAAAACTGAAAGAGCCATATCAAATTGGCTTATCTATTCCCTTGTCAAGGCCAATGGTTTCTCATTAGGACCCACCAAACCAGAACTTATTAAAGGGGACAAGGGATGGCCCGTTCCCAAAGAGAGGAGTTACTCAGGTGACATCCATCCCTAGGAAACCAGCACAAGGAGGTGAACTGGAAAATCACGTTGAAGAAACGCTGCAGCAGGTGGTTTCTCCTGCTTCCAGCCGCTCTTTTGGCTCATACCCCATCACTTGGACATCACCAGGGCTTCCTCCTCCCTTCCCCAGAGGGATGTTTGGCTGATGCAAAGTCAAATATAGACTCCAAGGCTGTACACGTGCATGGAGAGCCCACCAGAGAGGTTAAAATAATCACAGATTCCCCCCCTCTACTGCGTCCAGTTCTGGGCCTCCCAGTTCAAGAAGGACAGGGAACTGCTGGAGAGGGTCCAGAGGAGGCTACAAAGATGATGAAGGGACTGGAGCATCTCTGTGATGAGGAAAGGGTGAGAGACCTGGGGCTGTTCAGCCTGAAGAACAGAAGACTGGAAGGACCTCATCAATGCTGAGCAATATCTAAAGGGTGGGTGGCAAGAGGATGGGGCCAGACTCTTCTCAGTGGTGCCCAGGGACAGGACAAGAGGAAATGGGCACAAACTTGAATGTAAGAAGTTCCATCTCAAGATGAGGAGGAACAACTTCACTATGAGGATGGCAGAGCCCTGGAAGAGGCTGCCCAGAGAGGTGGTGGGGTCCCCTTCTGTGGAGACATTCAAACCCCACCTGGACACGTTCCTGTGCAACCTGCTCTGGGTGGACCTGCTTTGGCAGGGGGTTGGACTAGATGATCTCCAGAGGTCCCTTCCAATCTCTATGATTCTGTGATTCCTCTTGTTGCTTAGGTCTCATTTGCCTTGGCTCCAATTAAGCTGTGAGATTGGTGAGAGGGACCTGTAGCCATAAGCCAAGAGAAGGACATGAACCTCTGAGGACAAGAAAAATCTGTGCTCAGTTTTAAATAAAAGTCACCAAATTCTCCAGCTTTGCTCATTTGAGACCTTCTCATCCCTGAATCCTCCACAATGCCAATCCCTTTCACCAAACACAATTAATACCACAAATTCATTTAGCATCTCACGTTCTTCCAAAATACAGTAGGATTTAGAGGAAATCCTTGGAAGGAACGTGGAAGTTCTTCACCTTCTGTTCCTCCACTAATTGATAGAAATCAACATTCCTCCAGCAATCCAGAGAGAAGTGGTGACTGTTCAGGAGCCTTATAGCACACAGGAAGCATCTCACGTTGCCCAAGGGCAAGCAGAGTTAATTGGGCTGCAAATTAGGGAGCAGCACTTCTGATGGGCAGATCCTAATTTGGAGTCAGGGAGAACATTGCTGCTCCAAATCCAACAACAGACCTAACCCACCACAGTTTCTCTAAGAAAACAAGAAGGGAAACAAAGCTGAAAGGACCCAAATCTACTAAATTCTTATCTGCAAAGTGCCTGAAGCCAGCTTGGTCAGATCATAGAATCACAGAATGGTTTGGGTTGGAAGGGACCTTAAAGACCATCTAGTTCCAACCCCAATGCCATGGGCAGGGACACCTCCCACCAGACCAGGTTGCTCCAAGCCCCGTCCAACATGGCCTTGAACATCTCCAGGGATGGGGCAGCCACAGCTTCTCTGGACAACCTGGGCCAGGGTCTCACCACCTTCACACCAAAGAAGTTCTTCCTGAGATCTCACCTCAATCTCCTCTCTTTTAATTTAAAACCATGATCTCTTCCTCCGATGGCTCCCGTCCCCAATCAAGAGTCCCTCCCCAGCTTTCCTGGAGCTCCTTTAGGGACTGGAAGGCCAGGATGCAGGAGAATGGTAGCGTTTTGAGATGAATGAGGGGCACAAGGTGCAAGGTGTTGGGATGCTATAAAATTGCTTTCCTGCTCCATCCCACCCATCCCACTTCTGCTACCAGCTTCTTGCTCTCCAGTTATCTACAGAAACCCCAGCGAGTCACCGACACGAGGAACCTTGAGGTTCCTGCACACAGTGTTAAAGGCTGAGCTCTGTTCTTCTGCAAATAGCCCCGCTGCCAGTGACCTGCAGTGATTTTTCTCATCACAAAGGATACAGTAAATCAATTCTAAGAACTCCTCCTTGGACACCAAGGAGACACAAACAACAACCTGAATCAGCACCTAGAAATTAAATCGATACAGATACGACATCAGATTGAGGCAAAGAGTTTTGATCTCTTGCCCTCGAATAAAGGTGGGGAGAAGGGCCAGGAATAAGTAGAATCATAGAATCGTTTTGGTTGGAAGACCAAACAGGACAAGCTTTTAGACAATCAAGTCCAACCATCAACCCAAAACCCACCACTGAACCATGTCCCTCAGCACCACGTCTGCCCGGCTTTTCAAAACCTCCAGGGATGGTGACTCCCCCACTGCTCTGGGCAGTCTCTTACAAGGCTTGATAACCCTTTCCATGAAGAAATTTTTCCTAATATCCATCCTAAACCTCCCCTGGCGTGACTTGAAGCCATTTCCTCTTGTCCTATCACCTGTTCCTTTGGAGACATGCCTGAGAGAGAGTCCTGACTTCAGCACGGAAACCTTCACCGCAGTGGTACCCAAGTGCACAATATGGGTCTTGTTTTCTCCAGGCTGAAAGCTTAACGTCCCACCCAGAGCATTTTCACTGTTCCTCCTACAAAACCCCCAAGTTTAAGGTCTACAGGATGGAACAGATTGAGAATACGAGCGTCCAGAAGTGGTTTCCCACTTGACCTCCCAGTTAACCCTTCCTGGGAGAGCTTCCCAGCACCCACCTCCGTGCCAGGTGCCCACGCGTGTAACGTTGGATGACGATGGTGGCTCCTCTCAACCTTTTGTACTTGAGCCTCTGCAGCCAGCCCCGCACCGTCTTCTGAATCATGATGGTGGCAGCTCTGAACTTATCTGCTCGCAGTTTCTCCAGATATGCCACCTGGCCTGCACGGAAAAAGATCTTGGTACGTCCAAACTGGAACTTGTCTGGATCCTTTTCAAAAGCATAAAGGAAACTAAATTTAATTAAGGCAAACATTGATTTATTTTTATTTTTTTAAGTCTATCAGATTAAAAAACCCACTTCAAATCAAATTTATCAGCTCAGCTCTACATCTCTTCTTAATTGGGTGATGAAGATATTATGACACTCCAAATGACTTGAGCTTCTAGATACCCGCTGAAGAAGGCAGCACTAGGATTTGGTCTTAAGTTTCATATATTTATACAACTTTTTAATGTTTTGGGGTTATTTTTTGGTGGGTTGGTTGGCTTTTAAAGTTAAATAGAGCAAAGCAATGTCAGAGGACTTCAAGAAAAGACTTCTTTCTTCAAAAGATCAATGTTTTTATCTGCAAAGTCCTACATGCACTGCATGGTGCATAAGGAGAATGGGCTTTTGCAGAGAGGAACCCCATGGAGTAATTTCTTCAAAATCCCACAAGGAAAAAAAAAGGATCGAACATTAAAACGTGGCTAAAACGCTGTGTTGGGATTTAAAAATAACACACATGGATTTGAGTAGTAAGATCTTGGTGAGGAGAGGAGACAAAGACTCCTTATTTGCTTAAGGGGAAAAAAGTCCCAATCTGTGAGATGCTTCTTCTACATATTAGTGGCCAAGAAAAGTCTCCCACCCATCAAGATAGGGCCATTATTGCATTTTTCTCTTACTCATTTGTGCAAAGAGACATTTAACGATGGGGTGACAGAACTGACTTTGACTAAGGTTCCTACTTCACCTGTGTTGCCTACACAGGTGAAGTAGAAGCAAGGAGAGCAATTCATAGAATCATCTAGGTTGGAAGAGACCCTTGGGATCATCGAGTCCAACCATCTACCCTACTCTACAAAGTTCTCCCCTACACCATATCCCTCAGCACCGCATCTAATCAACTCTTAAACACATCCAGGAATGGTGACTCAACCACCTCCCTGGGCAGCCTATTCCAATGCCCGACCACTCTTTCCATGAAGAATTCTTTCCTAATGTTCAGTCTAAACCTACCCTGTTGGAGCTTGAAGCCAAGCATTCAAACCATATCGAAGCCAGGAGCTTCCGTGCTGTAAACCGAATCACTACCAAAAATACGGTCCCAGCTCACCTTAATGAGGTCTTCCAACAGGGTCTGACAGATCTGCTTCTTGTCGTTCTTCGAGAGGTCTCTCTTTTTCATGAGAACGCGGTATCTGTTGAAAAAGTCGTGGTAGGACCATCTGAAAGCAAAGCATGCACAGGATCAGTCTCCACGGCGAGCATTATTTCCTTAAAATAAAGCATTTGGAGTCGTAGATGAGTCAAAATATGGAATTCATAGATGAGGGATCTCTCATCCTGGATTGAAGCTGCCCAGAAGGAGCTTGGTCACCCCAAACATGACCCCCGGTCTCCCCTATCTCCTGCCACTGAAGGTTCTTATTTCTAGCCTGGAACTGGAAGGTTTTAACTCCTCCTGATGGGCTTCCCAAGCTGCTGCATTTTACCAGTCCCACGCAACAACGTTATTCCCTTTGGAAATAATATACTCATTTTGAAGAGATCACAGAATCTTTGGACTCTGAAAGGACGAAGCAACCACTTGGATGTCACCAAGGAGTGAAGTTTCTAAACAGGCAACACTAATCGAAGGAATTAAGAGCCCTGTAGCCTACTGCTGGGAAATATCATAGAATCATATAGAATCATAGAATCATCTAGGTTGGAAGAGAGCCTTGGGATCATCGAGTCCAACCGTCTACCCTACTCTACAAAGTCCTCCCCTCCACCATATCCCTCAGCACCGCATCTAATCGTCTCTTAAATGCATCCCGCAATCGCTTCAGCATCTGCCAAGTTTCAGCCTTCTCCAAATTAACACAGTGAGTTATGGAGCCCTCAAAACTCCAGATTTTAATTAAAACACCAGGCGTTTCCAGCGCTGTCAAGTAGAGTCCTCATTATTTCACAAAACCACACAGAACAAACATCAAAAGCAGTCGGGAGAGAATTGCAGAGGTTTTGATTTCTG
>JAHREE010093892.1:0-12449 GCA_033628505.1 Tringa tobata | reverse complement strand
AATAGGACAAGGGGTAATGGTTTTAAACTGAAAGAGGGGAGATTTAGATGAGATCTTAGGAAGAAATTCTTTGCTGTGAGGGTGGTGAGACACCAGAACAGGCTGCCCACTGAAGTTGTGGATGTCCCATCTCTGGAGGCCGAACCCCTTCCAACCCCAACCATTCTGTGATTCTATGACTGGTTGCAAAAACACCCCCAGGCTGAGGGAGAGCCAAGTCCAGACAAATCTGGCAAGCTTGCGTAGACGGGGAGATCGAGCACCTTGGAAGAGTCATTTGTCCATGTGGACAGCTTCACAGTCGGGTCTCAGTCCTTCCTCAAGACCCACGTGTTGACAATCATTAGGAGCGAGGCAGTCCCCTTCGAGAGGACATCCAGGGAGTCATTAGCCGTGCTGGAATAACCCTTGCAAACGCTGACAATGAAATGACAAGTGCCGTTCCTACCGCTGTGAATGAGGCTGCCAAGACTTCTCTAGGCGGTATCAGGAAACCCAGTATTAATTGTCCCTTCGCAACCTTGCTTCACATCGTGTTCAAATGTTCTTCCTTGAAGGAAAGCCTTTTTGCAAAGGGTCTGTGTTGGCAATGCTCTTTAGATTATTTTTTTTTAAAGGCTTGCTGCCGGAACATTTCAAAAGGAAACTTCTTACAAGTTATTAATTTGGCTCCATGAGGCACTTCCAGACAGTGGGATATTTGCAGACACTGTTCATTTTTTTTCCTCTGTCAGACTTGCTTTTGAAAATCTATTTAACTGAACTCAAACCTTTAGAAGAAATTTAATATCTTTACAGCCTGTTTTCTTGGAAGGGAGCAGATCACTGATTAGGATCCAAGTTAAAACTCCAAAACATGCAACCCATTATCCTCCTCCCCACCAGTGAGAGTGCTGCCACCAAATCCAATATGACTGGTGCATTCCAGCTAAACAGTGGGATTTCTGCCATGGACTTGCAACCCACATTGTCAAAGCCTGCCTCTGGAGGTCCCAGAACATAGAAGAATATACACTCCTGCTAAAATTAAGCAGATTATACATGCTGTATGTGACATTGGCAAGGCAGACAAAAATAAAGCAAAGTCTTGTATGGTGTCTCTGCTCCAGGTCTGAAAGTTGCCCTCATACCTGTTTATACCGTATTGATGTATCTTCAGCCCTTTAATCCATCTGAAACTAAGATATCATCTTTTTCTTTGATCCTAGGCAGGAGTTTATGGACATACCTCTCATTAAGGTTGATGTCAACGAGATACCGTTTCAGTTTCCCTGGTTTTAACAAGTTAATACAGTGCATGAATTTGGTTTTCCTCCTCTTTTCACCACTTCACACATGCCTATCAGCCCCGTTAGGATTATTCTTAATGTGTCTGCACAGCTGCAAATTAAACAGTTTTCGTGTTACAGAAGCTCCCGCGACAACTCCGAAGCGTCCTCACGTGCTCCTGCACAAAAACTCTGAACTTAACTCACATCTTTCTCTGGGCGTGTAGTTTGAAAAAAATAAGTCCCTTAAACACCTGAGAATTTAGATGGTATCATAATAATTTGGTATTGACCCACGGCCTGTGCCTGCCCATGCTCTCTGCAGCTCACAGAGAGCTCACCAGCTGCACACGCAGTCTCCTCTGCCTACTTTCCATCTACATTATGCAACAGCCATATGTTTATTAAAACCATTCCTCTAACACGCCTTTGACCTAACAGCAGCCTATTCCAGGCTTGATGCTCTATAAAAAGAGGAGGCATGAATACCAAGGAGAAAGGGTCTGTACGTAGAGTCACCCATGCTGCAAAGGGAATTCCAGGGAGAAGCAGCAAGCCCAACCTTCAAATATTTAGCCCAAACTACAAAAAGGAGAAAAGGCATGCAAGGAAACTTATTCAAGCAAAAGGGACAGGATGGGAATCTGCATTTCTTCCATTTCTTCCTAGTAGAAAAGATTTTTTATTCTTTTTTTTTTTTTAACTCACTCACAACACGTGAGAAGTGGATTTACAGGGCATTTTTAAGTGCAGAGGGTATGGTCTTTCCCTTTGCAAATAGGGAAAAGTAAAGAAATGATGGGAGAAGCAAAGTCCATGCGGGAAGTGGATGTGCCAGGGCTGAATCATAGAAGTGATGAAGAAATCCTAGAAAAGAAAGAGAAGAGGAAAGTATAGAAAAAGCTAAAGCATTTTAGAAGAGAACAGGCACTCAGCAGCCAAGGAAGTGGGAACTACTCCAAATCATTAATTCAATAACATGCAAAGGGGAGAAGAAAGCCATCCTAAGCTAAGAAGGGAGGAACGATGGTCCGAGCACGGCCGGGAGGAGGAGGAAACCAGGTCAGAGCTGTAGGTGGAGAGGGGATTACGTGGCAGCTTGGAGTTAAGGTTAAACAGCTTGAGCATCAGGCAGCAAGAGATGAGGAGCCAACACAGCAATTCAAGGTAGAGAAGATGTTGTGGCTGGAACAACAAGAAAAGGTGACAACTATACCTTCAGGAAAGTTTACAGGAGGGAAAACTAAAAACCCACAAAAGCAAGAATAGGGGAAGCCAGGAAAAAAAAAACAAAACCACAACAAGCCAAACCAAAAACCCAACCTAGCAGCTGCCCAGACTCCGGCAGTCGAGCTGAGAACTGTGGAAACATGTTCAGAGCCAGGATTGATGTTCCCAGATGAATCACCAGCGCTCAGAGAGTTCCTTCTGCTCGCTTCCTCTCCTCTCCTTCCCACCTTCTCCCGAGCTGTCCTTAGCTCACCTCTGCACAACCTTCTCGGGGCTAAGAAACTGCACGGAACGGCACCCATCTCCTCCCCAGTTCCTCCCTGAAGACTTCCAACTAGCACTATGGGAGATCTCGCTGGCTTTGGCTGCACTCAACTTTTTTTTGTGAGTCACCTTCCCCTCTGCAAGTGAGGGATAAACCCATGAGCAAAGACCAATCTGAAGCACACGTGGTCTTCTCAGTCATCTCAAAGCAGCCCAGGAGGCTTCTTGCTCCTCACCAGGATCCTGGAATTTGCCCAGTACCCCTCCCAGACACCTCACGGAGGGTACTGGCAACTTCAGCATGAAAAAGAAGATATTCTGGGAAGTAAGAGATATCAAAACCAGACTTAATTCATGGAGAAGCAACAAGTGTTTCCTCCTCTACAAGTGCACACCATCATGAGGATGCCATCAACAGCTAGCGCAGGTGTGAGAACCCAACAGAAAAACCAGACCAGGACCTAACATCAGGTACATCAAGAGCCAAGACAACTCATAGTCAGAGAAGTTTTATACCTTCACTGCACCTGCGCAGCAGGTCGCACCACGCTATGGGATGAGAGGAAAAGGAGATGAGATCTTGCCAGAGGGGCACAGGGGTGAGGGAGCTGGGGAGCCTCAGCGCCAACGCGCCGCCACCCGGCACCCGCAGTTTCCAGCCCTTAATCACTGTGGATGGCTATCACAGAAATAAATGCATATTCACAAGCTATTCTTAGCGCTCACCGGAGAGGCGATTACCAAATTACCCAGTTACATAATCTCTTTTATATAATCACGACGACGCTCTTCTCCTTATGCAACACGGAGGGCGACCACGGCCGGCTGAAGTAGCTCCTTCCCCACGGAGAGCTGCACAAGCAGGTACGTGGATGAGCCACAGCTCAAGCTGACTTGAAGCAACCCGGCTTTTCGGAAACAGCAATGTATAAACACCTACCTTCAGACCGGGGGAGGCACGAACATCCCTGCCCGCAGGGTTCCAGAAGATGCACGGAGCGGAGATCACCTCGGTTGAGGTGCCAAAGTCAAAGGTGCACCCTCCGTGTAGCCTGACCCAGCACTCACTAGAAGCAAGTGGGATGTCTCCATTGACTTTTAATGGGCTTTGGAAGGGGCCCAGGATTAGGGCTTGAATAAAAATAGGAGGTCAAGATTACTACAGAATTAAAACAAGCTTAATCCAAATGCTCCTGGCTTTGCGCCACGGCCATGCCCACAGTTTCCCATGAACAGGGAATGCCGGGTGAAGCTGCAACCAAAACGGGTTCCTGCAAGACACCTCATGAAAGGGGCACATATGGGGAGCTGGCAGCGTGGGTCAGCAGAGCCACTCCATAAAGCTTCCCCCACTGGAAGATTTTGGGCATACCCGAGTGCATCTCCTAGAGAATTTTCAGGATCTCATCTGATGCCTTCTAGGAACACCGTGGACATCTATCCAGACAATTGCCAGCTGCAGGGTGTAACGAGACCCAATTTCCTAACGTTCACCTAGCGCTTTAATAAGTCAGCAGCAAATGTGTCACCTGCAGTAAGCGAGCAGCACAATTTAAGTCCTGAATTTCAGAAAATACAACCTCTGAGATCTGTAGGTCACCTACGAATCCTGGGACACAGAATCACAGAATGACATGGGATTGGAAGGGACCTCTGGAGATCACCTACTCCAACCCCCTGCCAAAGCAGGGCCAACCAGAGCAGGTGGTACAGGAACATGTCCAGGTGGGGTTTGAATGTCTCCAGAGAAGGAGACTCCACCACCTCCCTGGGCAGCCTCTTCCAGGGCTCTGCCACCCTCACAGGAAAGAAGTTCCTCCTCGTGTTTAGGTGGAACTTCTTATACTCAAATTTGTGCCCGTTCCCTCTTGTCCTGTCCCTGGGCACCACCGAAAAAAGACTGGCCCCATCCTCCTGACACCCACCCTTGAAGTATTTATAAGCAGATACACCCTTTAAGCATTTATAAGCAGATCCTCCCCGTCAGTCTTCTCTTCTCCAGACTAAAAAGACCCAAGTCCCTCAGCCTTTCCTCGTAAGAGAGATGCTCCAGGCCCTTAATCATCTTTGTAGCCCTCTGCTGTACCCGCTCCAGCAGTTGCCGACACTTTTCTACTACCAGACTGTGAGTTCATCGTTAAGCTCAGTTAGCCATGTGCTGCTGCCATTAAAGGAAAAATCCAAAACCGTGACACCCCTCAAGAGCAAGGCATTCACACTGCTAAAAAGCCAAGTCCTAGTTCTGTAAATACCAAAGGAATGGAAGACAGAGCAAAGTAATGACTTCGATCTCAATTCAGCTAGAATCATAGAATGGTTAGAGTTGGAAGGGACCTTAAAGATCATCCAGTTCCAACCCCCTGCCCTGGGCAGGGACACCTCCCACCAGACCAGGTTGCTCCAAGCCCCATCCAGCCTGGCCTTGAACCCCTCCAGGGATGGGGCAGCCACAGCTTCTCTGGGCAACCTCTTCCAGGGTCTCACCACCCTCACAGCAAAGAATTTCTTTCTGGTATCTCACCTAAATCTCCCCTCTTTCAATTTAAAACCATTACCCCTTGTCCTATCGCTGCGTTCCCTGATCAAGAGTCCCTCCCCATCTCTCCTGTAGCCCCTTCAGATACTGGAAGACTGCTATAAGGTCTCCCCGGAGCCTTCTCTTCTCCAGGCTGAACAACCCCAACTCTCTCAGCCTGTCTTCACAGGAGAGGTGCTCCATCCCTCTGAGCATTTTCGTGGCCCTCTACTTGACCCATTCCAACAGGTCCATGTCCTTCCTGGCTTGAAGATTTCAAAAGCTGGACACAGGACTCCAGGTGGGGTCTCAGGAGAGCAGAGCAGAGGGGCAGAATCACCTCCAGCCACTTGCTGGCCACGCTGGCCACCTCTTCCAAATGACACTCAAACCCAAATCTTTTTCTCAGGATTACACATCTGGTAGTATTTGGCCATTGTTTGGCTCTTACTGACTCCTCTGCTGCCCAGTTTCCCTAGAAATACTGCTCCCCCCAAGCAATAAGCAGGAGAACCCCCAGGCTTAGCACGGCACAATATGCTTCATGCAGGGAGACACACGCACGAGTTTGGGAATAAAGACTGATATCGTTTAAGCTATAGAAAAAAAATAAAAATAATGAAGCCGCTTAACGTTATCTTACACTATCTCAAACTACGGGATGACCCAGTTCTGAAGAGGTTTAACCCAATCCCGTAAGCTATTATTACTTCTGTATGACAGCCTGGAGATGCAAGTTGCCTCAGTCGAAAAAGCAGATTGGAGCAGAATTGGGGGTTCACCATGCAAAACCCCCCCGCACATGTTAGTCCCCATCATGACAGCACTGCTGATAGCTCAGGACCAGCAGGCATCCTCAGCACCACTGCTGCTCAAACCATTGAAAATCGTGATTCTCGTTGGGGATATTTCTTTGGGATAGACAACACAGCACTCAAAATAGGAGCAGCTCGTGTCAAAGAGCTTAAAAAGCAAAGCAATCCATCTAAGAGGCCATATGAAAAATCCTTCCAAAGTTAGTGGCGGTTGAACAAATGAAGGTGGACTTTTACATCCATCACCATTCCTATACCAGGTTGAACCCACTGCTCCAAACGTAGGAGGAGCTCAGGAAGTAGGTTGTCAGAGAGCCAGGCAGCAAATTCCTGGATCTTACCTACACCAGGATTGAGATAATTACCTGTAAGCGATGAGCAATACATTTTTTCCTCCAAGGAGCAGAAATGAAAGAAAACCCTTGCTTGACTCATCCTTGCCTGGTTCTTGCACCAAGAGCTTACAGTCACCTGCCACAGCGAGAAGTGCCTGCGTTTAGAGATATCGCAGGGAAAGCTACAAAGAATTTGCCATGCAAATAAGTTTCCTATCCACTTCAGTGAAGAGATTTAATAAAATTGGGAGAAATGAAACACTGGGTTACACCTGGGCAATTCCCCAGGTAGAGACTGCTACACTGTCTGTTATCACATCGTCCTGCCTAACTAGGAGTCGCTGTGCTGTACAAGCACTTTCATTTCAATCTGTTGTGTTCTACACCAAAGGGACACTACTAAAACCAGCACGGTATAAAAAACTAAACTTCTCTGGTTAGGTAAGGTGTGTCTCCTGTCCAGAAAGTGAGAGATACAGACTCAGGCCAGGACACACAAGAAAATTTCACTGGCCTACCTATGTCCATCAGGTGTGCAGACACAACCATGCCAGCAGCCAGCAAAAAAATCAAGTTCACAGCAATTAATACAAGCCTGCCTTTGCTACTACAGCCATTGGCTCCTAATTTCTTGAAGACTGAAACCTTCTAGATCACGGGCACACTACCAGCTCTTAACCCCATGGTAGCACAAGTCTACCACTGCTGCCAACACTGAGCTAAGCAGAATAGGTCTACAAAAGCATCGCCTTCCCTTGGGTGGCAGTGCCATTGAGCACCAAGAAGATGAACATGGGCAACAAAATACTCCTCTCACATCAAGTATAAGGCTCTTGAAACACATGCTGCCCATGGTCTTCAGCCTGCCATCAATGACACCTCTGCCGCCCTCCCACGTGCTCACCTTCCTCTCATATTAACCTAATTTCAGGGTTCTCCAGTTCTTCCTCCTCTGAAGGAAGATCCAAACAGACTGGAATGCACAAAACTACAAAGGCATAAAAATACACTAAGTGCACTTGCTTTAACTTAGTGTATTGGAAAGACAGATCTGTACAGGTATGGGCTGCATGCTCAGGGCCCATGGTTCCACCAGCACAAGACCCGAGAAGGACGGACCCATCCTCAAAACTACTGCCAGCTATTTAGTTGCACGATGCCCACCAACATCAGAGGCGGGAGACCATGCCATCTGGCACACCATCATTCCTGCCCAGAAGGAACAGGTTGCTTACAGAGGGCTCAAGTGCAGGCAGGGCTGGAATCAGGGCACTCTCCCACCACCCTGCTTTGGAGCACCCTCCAAAACCAGCCACTTTCCACTGTCATTGAGCTTTGACCCTAAGGTGCAGATCACTTCATGGTCACTTCCAATGAAAGGGATGCAGCCAAAGTGGGTCAGTTCCAATTTTTTTCAGACCTCCAAACATGAGACACAGAGGGAATGGCATGCGGGAGGACTGCTGGGTTCACAGGTACCCACAAGCTGGACTAGAGGACAGTGGTCCCTGCTGCGTTGCAGCTGATGGTGGACCTTCCCTGGGGGTATGGTCTCCAGCCACAACCCTCAGACAGGAAAGGCTGGGGAGGTCTTTAGCTGCAGGTTCAGAACTTCTGCTCTGATGGACACTTGGTGCATGATATGGGAAAACAACAGGACACCATTTGGAGAAGTTAGTCTTAGCTAACGGCATCTTTCAGGGGAAAACAAGAAACAGACTCAGCTAGTTTCCCTTCTAGCATTGTGTGGAAAAGATCCATAGTATCTTCTTTGTAGCAAACATGGTATTGTCTGTGCTGTAACTCTCATTAGGTGGCAGCTAACGAACCAAAACAAGCACGCTATCAAAATGGGCAGTCCCACTCCAAAACACACATTCCCTTCTCCTCCCTTGCAGCAAGTTTCATGACGCTACCACTGCACAAACTTCTGCTGAACCAATGGAAAACTATTACCCTCTCAATTTTTTTCCCCATCCTCCTTTTGGTGGCTTAGTCCTCCTTAGCATCAGTGGGTTGACGGATGCCTCCACAGCCACATTGTCACTAGGCCTGTGGCCAACACAACAGCCCACCCCTGCTTTGGATCAGGCACAGATCAGAAACCACTTCTTGCTAATTCCTTTCCTTCTAAAAAAAAAATAAAAATCTACCAGACTGAAAGCTGAGTCATTGAGAAAGAGGAAGAGATTTTTAGTCAAGTTATTTAAGACGCGGGTTAACACCTATTTAGTGTGAAGCTGAAGACACACTTGAGAAGAAAGACATTTTTAACTCAGCAGTGAAAACTTTTCCACTTAAAATGTGGGAAACCTGTCAAGATTCATTATTCTCAAAAAATTAAAAAAAAGAAAATAAAAAGAAAAAAGAAAGCATTCAACAAACCCAGACTCTCCTCTCGCGCTCCCTCGAAATACCAGGCTTGGTATTTCATCTCATGTATTAACTTACTGATGTCAGGAAAGCCATAATATCCACTATTTAAGACTTTATCTTTCCCTTGTCTTGGAAGTGCTGCTTAATGCCCATGATCCCAGGCTGTGTCCCCAGCCTTCAGACAGACCTAAGATTTGTTGCCCAAAAGGCACTTTTCGAGCGAAGAATACAACCGATTGTTTTCAAAAGGCTTTGAAAACAAAGTTTGCATTTGCCAGAATAAACCCTAACAGGATTTCACCAAAGTCTTCAGTAAGGCACAAAAACTGTGGAGAGAGCTGCATTGCTGAGGATACAAAGCAATGCAGCATCTTCAAAAGTTAGGCTTAAAAATTTAAAAATGTTACCTTTCTGGGGTTTTTTTTCTTATTTATATGGATTTTACTTTATATCACAACAGATCTGAAGTACATCGGTAGCCACCTTGTCTCAGCGAGAAATAAGAAGTTTTAATTTTAAATTCCGTGGCATAAGCTCAGGCATTAATCTGTTCTTGCCTGTAAACCCAACCTACGCAGATGAGCGGAGCTAACCTATACGTGGGCACGCTCATTCCAGTTTTCCTAATCTTCCTCCTAGTGGAGTAAACCAAAATAAATTTGCATTAAACCAAAGAGAACTTCCACTGAGCCTTCTATCACAGAATTTTAGCTAAATCCATTTTCAAAGAGCAGCTGAAGTCTCAAGGCTTGCTTTAGTCGAGTTTAACACATCCTTCCAGACGCCTGCACTGGCTGAGTGGGAAGTACAGAGATATAAGAGAGTCAGAGGACTTCCCTTTTATGACTGCTGTAAAAAAAATATATATATAATCAGGTTTTATAGATGCTTTTTCTGATGGAAAAAAAAAACACAAACCACCATGTAGCTATTCCCACCTCCCCTCAGAGGATGCAAATGGCACTTGGCCACCACTCCCTTCCCACAGAGAACACGAATCCGTCTTCTCGGCAGGAGCGAAGTGAGAAAAGCGTGCGAGCTCCGTCCTCCCGCCTGGAAATCACAGCCCATCTCGCTGCTGTCAAGAGGCAGGGAAGACTTGCCAGCACCAGTTTGGATTCCCCCAAACGATAAATCATAAGGAAGCTCTTTCCTACCTTCACTCGGCAACGCAATATCTGCTTTCCAACTCCCTGCAAGAGGGTGAGGAAATAAAAAAAAACCCACCAAAAATCGTTTAAACTGCTAAACCCTTACATAACTAGAACTAACAAGCAGGAGAGGGTTAGTGGACACATCTACGCTAACAAATCCCTTCCAGAATTTTTTGGGGTAGACTTTTTGGGATAGACAGGATTATTCTTTCTACCACCCACTGATGCAACACCCGCAAGAGTTATAACATCAATAGGACAGTATCGGTGGGATTCCACAGAGAGGGACATCACGGAGACAACCCCCCTGGTGTGCATGCACATTCGTACGTTCAAGGCTACATATAATCCATATACAATATATGTATTGCATACATATAATACGTATATAAAGTAAAACCTGACCGCTAAGAGATAGAAAAAAAACACCAGAAACTGGGGCAGGGGGGGATTCCCCATAATCCTCACAACTTCTTAAACTCTACCTGTGCCTACTATACCCAAAATGTGGGTTTGTTTTTTTTTTTTCTTTAAGACTTGTGGTTTTGCCCATCCTAACATGCTTGCTTCTACAAGGGTTTGGAAAAAACCCCACAACAAATCTCTTCAGGAAGGACAGAGATTTCAGGTCTCTCTTATTTGCTAAAATCTGCCCTGTTGAAGTCCACTTACAAAAATAATACTAAAAAGCTCCACGCAGCAGTTACCCAACTAAGAAGCACTAGCCAACTTTGCTTTTATCTAAACAAATCTTGTATGACAGACTGTCGGGAGTGTTTGAATTTTATTTCAAGATAACACATTTTGCTGTTCATACGACATGCCCATTCTTTCACCCTTGATTTTTTTTGTAGCATCTTTCATCAGACAAATTAACAAGAGGAAGACTGTATCGATCGCTTTTTTCCAGCCATCCAATTATCAGTATTTCTGTTGGCTTCCACATTATAATTCTTAGCAATGAGAAACTGAGCGTGTAGAAATACCAGCGTTAGTATTTCCCAAAGCAATGATCTACATTTTGTATAGCCACAGTAAACCTTCACGGTGGGATTCTCACCCACATCCCACACCACCTACAGCCACTGCTACGGGTCTCAGCTTATCTTAATACAGAGCACTAAAAAGTTTGACTTTAAATATTATTCAGGCAGTTGTATTAGCTCCTAGGTTCTTCTGGACACACCATATGGGCCAACCAGAAGCTTTGGCACCTAAAAGTATTCGACAGCGTTGAAACTTGAGGCTATCCAGCAAGCTACTCAGTAGTAACAATAAAATGCCTCATTTGTTACCACTGCAGCACAGGTAGGGCTTAAACAGCTCTGTTCATCCTTTCCCATCTTCGAATTGAGCCTCCCCATCCTCGAGCTGAGCTTCAGCCACCCAGCTCTCCTCCACCCAGCAGCAGAGAGATCAAGCACTCCGTCTGAGAAGCACTGGGTGCCCTCAGCGACACTCTGGTGGCCTCGTTCAGGCTGAAAATAAGCTCACTTCATCATCGAGGGGACAGGGAGACTGCTTGTTTTATTTTCTCCCCACCCCAAAGACAACGCCACTCATTAAAGTCACATTTAAGCTTAGACAGCCGAAACCCTTGGGCCGTCTGATGAAATAAAAGCAGAAAATCTTGATATATACCCCAAACAGACATCACTTTAAGGATCTCCTCAAAGACCTTCCATAAAATTGTGAGCCATCTATTCATACAAAAACGAGACAAAACACAGTCCTGTTGGTGGAACCACGAGTTAGACCACCCCAGTACCACAGGTCTACCAGACATCCAGGCTCCCGGTGAAAAAGGGGAGCAGTAATAACACACTGCTACCTCCAAGTAGCCAAATTAATTTGAAAAAGACAGATGGATGAAGGTTCAACAGCGTTCATTTCTTCCTGCAAGAACCAAAATTACCTGTCAATTATTATTATTCACCTTAGAAGTTCCTCTTTTTAGCTTACATGTTAAACTGTTCACGTGTGACTAAGTTGTGAGCAAAACTCATGGCATCTTTGGCTTTTCTCCACTAACAACAAGGTCATCTCAGAGTAGAGTTTCCCAGCTCCTGGGGTTGGAGATTTTTATTCCATCACATGATTATGGTGGAACACCCTCGTCAAACAAGAAAACTCAGAATTAACCCCTCTTTTCCTACAGTAATTACAGAAACGCCCAGAACACTGCGATGGTATCTCAAGCTCTTCTAGAAAAAGGACCGACATCCTAGCATCAAGCAATTTCTTAGGTGTAAATCCTGCTTCGACAGCGAAAGCTTCAGTTCCCTCCATGAAACCACCCATCAGCACACGCAGGCGCCTTCCCCTGCCCCTCAGCCCATCTTCTGGTCTTTACATCAGGACAAGCGAAGCATCACTTCCCCAGGGGAGCTGGGCACCGTTGGTGACCGACCAGGCTTCCACCCAAAAGCCACCAAGAAAGTCTCCCAGCTCACACCCACCTTGAAGTACTGAAGAGAAAGATCTGGGCATCC
>JAHREE010093809.1:0-11517 GCA_033628505.1 Tringa tobata | reverse complement strand
GGCACAAGTTGGAACACGGGAGGTTCCACTCAAATATGAGGAAAAACTTCTTGCTCAATAACCTCCGTGCTCAGTTTGGCTTGGCGATGCTGACCAGAAAACTAAATCTCTCTCAAAATCCGAGTTTTAGGACACAAAATCCTTGCGCATTCACAAACTTGGAGGGATGAGCACCATGCAAACTGGCCATGGATGGAGACAATAACACAACAATGAACCTTTCCAGTCTTGGGGGTGGGTAATTTATCTCTCTTCTCATCTTCTCTCCAGCCTATTTAATTTGCATGCTTGGTTTTCCAGGGAGATGTTCCTTACGATCCAGCATGGACATGTGCTAAAACCCTCACGTTATTTTTATAATAGTATTTTTTAAATTAAGATTCTCCCCAGTGGGACTGTGCGTAGTAGTAAAGTTAAACACCCACATAAGTGATAGCAGGATCAAAGACCATGAATCACAGAGGTTTCCTTGCAAGCACATTTAGTAGGATGAATAATTTTATATATACTTCATCCTAAAAGAAAAATCAATAAAAAGACACATTGCTTTAAAGAAATAAAAATCTAACAGTAGGAGAGGGCAGAGATCACCCATAAAAAGCAATCTGTACAGTGACAACGAAGAAACAAAAAAAGTTAATGATTATGTTGTGCAGATGGAAAATGCTAACTGCTAAGCCAAATTAAATAAGATCTGGAAAACCAGTTGCACCATCTCTCGCAATTTAATTTACTCCTCTTTAAATAGAAGGCAAGATAATGACCATTTGGGAGAGCTTGGAATCTAAAAATTCATTGGTATGCCCACTCCGAGCGTTTTCTCTCTATTTGAATGGTGAGCCCACCAAAAATGTTAATCCTGAGAAAAACCCCACCACAATAAATGGCTGTATTTTGGCACAGATTTCCTCAGAAGAGCTGGAGAAGACAGGAGGAGAGGAGGAGAGTGCTAATTTCTTACAACCCTGAAGGGCCACATCTTGCCTCCGTGGCTGCTGTTGACAGCCTCCATGCCTAACACATTTTTGGTGTCCTCTGCTGAGGCTGCCAACACAGTATTAATTTTTGGACACGCAGCAGCACCAGCACTCTGGAAATAAGGCTAAACCCACTAGAGTGCATCACAAAAACTAACTAACTTTGAATCCAGCACCTGCCTCTGACGGGAACCACGCGCTTCAGTGAAATCCTCCAGATTCCATTATCAGAGCTGCTCCTCACTTAAAACATTATAGCTCAGGTTGAAAACAAATTATTCTGTTACAAACAGCCTGAGCTGCAAGGAACCATACAGAAGCACAACCCCCACACCTCCGAGATGCAGAGCGAGTACCAGGCGGCAGAGCCCATATCATTATTCCAAATGAGACGTGTAAAGGCTCCGTTTACTTCTTGTTTACATCCCTAAATACCAGGCTTCACAGTGGCACAAGGTGCGTTGTGGGAATCTCAACTCACAGCAAATGAATCCGGTTGTGGAGGAAGGGCAATCACAGGATGCATTGAATTAGCGCGTCCTTTGCCTACAGAGATTTCTAAGAAGTCGTGACACAGAAGCAAAAACAAGTCTCCTGAGATGCACCTCACAAGGAAAAATGACGGTGAGAACAGCATCCTGATTCTGCTCAGCTGCCTCGTGCTGCCAGCACACCTTGGATAACCTCAGTCCAGAAATCAAAAAAAAATTCTACTTTTAGAGACATATTTGTAGGTTTTTAATTAAGAACATATTGATTGTTCTTTAATTAAGAACATATATTTGCCATGTATCTGGAAGGTTTCTTTCTAGAGAAACCCTGGTGATTTCTTCTGTGCTTGTGTACCTTCTCAAGCGTATTTACCACAAGCAAACTGTGTTATGGTGCAGCCCTGTGCTACGAGATAGTGCAAAGGTGAGATCAGTCGTGTAAAGCTCACCACCACGAAGGGGCTCCTGGCTCCATTCCTCACACCTTCTCCCAGCCACATCCTCCTTGCACTTGCCGAGCTCTCCAGGAAAACACACAGCTTTCTGCTAAGGTCTTCTAAAGCAGGCCAAGAGCAGACACCAGCCAGTAGATGGGCTCAGGTGATTTCAGATGGGCAACAGCTGAAATTTTCCCAGGTATCAATGGGAGAGAGTTAAAAAAAAAGGAAGTGGAGTGGGAACTACAGTTCTGCCCCATTCTACCTGCTCCTAGCACTGCTTGCCTGCACCCAGCCTCAGCACCTGAACCTGTTTGCCACAGCACCTGAACCTGTTTGCCACAGCAGAGGCCCAAGTCGCTCCACGCTGGGGCTAATTAGAGCTGAAGAAGGCACACGATAGCCAGCAGAAACAATGAATGCTTCATTACTCTTTCCGTGGCTTTACTTGAGATTTAAATCCCTGCTCTTATGATCCTTGCTGATCCCCCAAACCTTGGCAGCAATGGGTCCATTACACGTGCTTGAAATGTTATTTGCCTGTTTCGGTAGGTTTTCCCGCAGCCCCCGTGGGGAGTCCCCGTGCTGTGGAGCTGGGGGGGTTCACAGGGCAGACTGCCTCTTCAAACCACCAGGACCAGCCTTTCTCACCCCGACAGCTGCGTACCATCACTGTGGCAACCGCAAATTAGGAAATATTAGGGAAACGTTAGGCTTATTTTAGCTATATCTTAATGCCATGTAGCACCTGGAAGGGAATGAGGAAGGGAACAAGCACCATATGAGCAGTCCTACTGCATTTCCACCCTGGAAGCGATCCACAGCTATTTCTGTAGGCGACAGGTACGACACCTCAGGAAACATCTACTAGATAACCTGTTTTCGTGTGTTCAGTGTTCCTGGTACAAAATGAACTGCGTGAAACGTTGGGCTAGACCTCTCTCTAGACAAAACTCCTCTTTTTTCACTCCGAGGCGGAGACGGTCGGAGCCTAAATCTTCAGGGACGTGAGGGATGGCTGGAGCACAAGCCTTGGCTGCTGTGCCCAGCTGCTGCCACTGCCCTGCTGCCTCGCAGGCTGAGCCAACAGCCATGAAATGTAATTTCTCTACCAAACGCTGGTGTCACGATCACTTGCTCTTGAAACACTGCCTGGGACTTCAGAAGCATATTAAGTAACACAAGAGCTGCCCCTGAAGAGGTTCCCAGGAAGATAAACTGATCAAGCGAGAGCCGAAGCAGAGGTTAGGATGAAGGGATTTTATTTGATATTTGCTTCCAGTGGCTTAAATAAATGCTTTTTAAAAACCTAAAACACGATATTGAAGTGTTGAATCCCAATGCTTTTGGCAAAAGCTCCCTCATCTAGGAATGATTTCATATCAGCCAAGCTGTTAAGCAGAGGTTGTCATGGCAACAAGTTATATTCAAATGATATGGCCAGAGATATACTGTATTTAGTGAGTTCTTCATTTGCTGCACATTGGGAACATGTCAGGACTAAATGATATTGCATAACTTTGTTTTGTTAAAAACAAACTGGCTCGCTGCCCCTATTTTTCTCGCAGGCTGGTGCCCAGTCCCACCTGGGATGCAAAGTTTCATGCACAGGTCCGAGCACAGCTGGGTGCTGCAGGCTCCTGGTCATTGTGGTCTTCCTTCAAATGCAAGAACCTACCAAAGTCAACCAAGAAATGCAAGCCCTAGGGAGAGCCAGGAGGTATTATTGCAGCTTGCTGGCTGAAGTTCACTCTGGCAGGACCCACTTGGTTGGCTGGAATAGCGTGCTCCAGGAGGAGACCCTGAGGCACCTGCTGGTGATGAGCTATTTTTGGGTCAGTCTTTGGAGCTTCTCAAAGCAGAGGAATCTTTCCTTAACCCGTACAATTGACATAACCATTCACTGGTCCAACAAAGAAGTGCAGTTCAACTAGGTCCTTTCCTTCCTTACTAAAAAAGTTCCTACATATGCATTGTGCAAGTCTGAACAAAAAATCTATACAATTACATCTGTCCATGGGCAGCTCCTAAGTGTCCATGACCTCCTGGTAAACACAGGCCTCTGATTAACTTACCATCTCTAAGTGATGCTAGAATAAATCTCAGAGAGGACAAAGTGCATACTGAATTTATACAACTGCTCTTTTAGCTGTGGAGCTGTTAAAAAGTCCAAGATTTTTATTCCACATTCTAGGAGTAAATACATACTCTTTATATAAACAAAACTAATGAAATAGTTCTTGCTCAAGTTATCAACCAAAATCAAAGCACCTTTGGCCAGGACACTGTGTGGAAACTTCAACCTGAAAAGTGAAAACAAAAATGAAAGACAAAATTGACTCCAAAATCACTCTCACCGGCACTGCTGTGCAGCTTTTATGGAGCAGCAGCCAAAGGGAAGTGTTTTAAGCAGTTTCCCAAGGGGGCGAGATTCCCGATTGCCCAATAGAAGCTGAGCATTAAGTAAAAGTCAAACAAAAGTAAAACTTCACCCTTAAAGTCGTTCCGTAACTGAAGACACCATAAAACGTGTCACGGGAAAGCGATGGCATCTCACAGCCTCTATCAGGAATCTGTGAAAACAGAATGGGAGCTTGCTCACTTGTGGGGCAGGGAATCCTGAATTTCTTCAAGCTTTCTGTCTATTACAGTTTAGAAAGGAAAAACCAAGGCCAAATAGCTCCTCTGGGATAGCACAGGACAGACTTCTGCCAGATGTGGAGATGAAGAAGGCAGCACCAGCCCTATACCCACCTCAGATCAGTGTGCTCGCTGGAAAGACATCAGTCTTTCCAGGCTCCTTGATGCATTGCAGAATCACAGCTCTCTCTGGTTACCATCGCCGGTGAAGGACAGCTGAGCCTCATCCAGAGCCCTTTACAGTTAACTAAAGGCATGTATTGACTTCCATATGCTTTAGATTAGACCTTTCCTCTTTACATAACCATTTTCAGAGAGCTGAACTGGCTTGACTCAGCATCCCATCCATGCACCAGGTATTAGGAGACTTGAATTTCTTGGCTTTGGATACTGGGGTTCTGCTTTCATCCCCCTCGCCTTCCCATTCCCCACACCTGTAAGGCACTGGAGTTATCTCTGGTGCTAAAGAGGTGCCCAGCAAAGGTGAGGTCAGGGGTATAAATGCAAGAAACCTGACAGACCTCAAATCTCAGTTACATGTCAGGAACAGACTCCAAACAGCTTTCTTTTCCTTATATCCCAGAATAATATCTGCAGAGTGTTTCACTTAGATATTGCTTCCCTGAACATGGGCATCCCAAAATAGCACCATCCACAATGCTATTCTGTATTACATTAAATCAAAAAGAATGTTATTGGCACCACATCTGGCATTGGTTTTGATGTGGAACATGAGCTTAAATACTGATTTTTTTTATTTTTTTTTTTTTAACAGCCTGGAAACAATGTGCAAGAGCCACATCCTACACTCCAAGCACACCATGTTAGCCTGTACAGCAGAGTAAGCCTGGGATGGAAAGCCTTATCTACTATTGATGTTGTAAAAAAAAAGAAATTCTAAAATATAAAAAAAAAAACCATAGAAAATAATACTTTTATAGGTTTTATGCGCATCTCTTAAAAATTATGAGCTCAATGCTGCTCTGCAGTTCAGCTCATAGGGGTCATTCAACTTCCTTCATCACACTATCAAATTTGGTACCCGTCCAAGCCAGCAAAGCCAAGGGCCCCTCTGGAAATAAACCACTAGAGGGAGACTGACTTCAGCAATGTGTCACCCACAGGGAGGAAAATCTTGAGCATCATTTAATAAAATCAAGATTCAGATAAAATATAATCCCTATAGCTCAGCTCAAAATTACTCTTTGTGTTTCTTCTCACAAATAAAAGTGGCTGAAACTGATGGGTTGAGTTTGGCTTCGTTACCGTAAATTGAGGGAGCATCATGTAAATGGGATCAGGCAGTCACGTATTCTTCTACTGTTTGTAAGAGAGGTTAGGCCAACTCTATTAAAAAAAAAAGCACCAAAAAAAAATACCCCAGCCACTGAAAATACTAATAGCTGTATCCTAGCAACATCACGGATTCCATGTGGACTTTGTTCTGGAGTCTACAGTCTTATTTCATCAAAATTATTGACTTTCTCAAAGTCTCTAAACGACCATCAAAACCCAGTTAGTGCTTAAAAAATACAAACATTTAATTAGTCACATTAATAAGAAAAAAAAAAAAAGAAAAGCAGCATTGCTCCCTTCTCATGGAGCTCAGATTAGCTCCCTTTGAAATCAACGTCAGAATTCCCACTTCATTTATTGGTAGCAGAGCCGGGTCCCTCCTTTGAGAAGAAAAGCTGGAAATGGCCCTACAGAACTTGGCAGATGAGGTTTGTTTCCCAGGTTGGGCTCATGCATCACATGGATGAAACTCATACACCTCTCCACGGTCCTCCCAGTCATCATGTCCTTATTGAAAAGGTAATTTAAATGATATAGAGAGGCTCTCTGTAAGGCTTTTGTACTGTGCACATAACCAATTTCTTTTTTTCCCCCCTAAGCTTTGTTTCTGTTTAACCACAACAATTTTCTTCAAGACCACAAAAAAAAAAAGGTGAAATCCTGTTGGATCTTCCCCAAAGACCATACCCTCCTCCTCTCAGGTGCGAAGACTTCGGGTTTAACACAGCTCAGGGAGGTTTTCCCTCATCAGATCTGCATCACTGAAGTGAACTCTATGAGATAACACACAAGAGCAAAAGGCCAAATAAATAAAAAAATAAACAACCCATTTGACCCAAAGAAAACCCCCTCACAGGAGAGGAACAATCAAGACAAAACCCAACCCCAAACAAATAAGCTGTTTGTTATCCTTAAGAGCTTGCATGATGATCAGGAGAATCCTGGGGCATTTTGGCATTTAACTTGGGGTTTGGGCAGGCTCAGATTTTGGTCACAATCTTCACTTAGCTCCAAATTACACCACAGCTTTTCTGACAGTTTTTATCTGTTATTTCAAGCTCTGCTTGAGTAAGTTAGCAAGACCTTTTACCAGAGAGAAAGTGCTATTAAAATAATAGATTCCTTTTCATCAGCCTGCCTTAAAAGCTCAGTTGATAGGATAGTACGGTAAAAAAATGTTTCTCACGCTTTACTTAGCCTACAAAGTTGGTTGAGACCCACGAGCACTTCTAAACTGCAAAACCTTTTTAGGTGCTATTTCTATAGTTCAAAATTAAATGCAGAGAGAATGCTTTTGCTGAAGAAGTAATTTAAATACAGATGGGTTAGTTAGTGACTTTCAGCCCTTGAACACAAATCTGATGACGGCTTGATTTCCATTCCGGACGTGGGGCTGAACTGCTTCGGCAGCGGTGCTGGAGAGCCTTGAGTGACCTCCAAAACATTGCTCTTGGTCACAGGAATACGCTGCTGGGTTATCATCCAGCTCCAACGCCCATTTAACTAAGAATTTAGCATAGAACTAGAATTCACGGGCTCTCTGATGTTGTTAAATCCCACAGTTTTAGTCACATTGAAGGTTTTTCCTTTGCTCGTCCTTTCATTTCAACCAGCTGTGGGGTCACGGGCAAGGAGAAGAGAGTTGTTCTGGCTTCAGATTCAGCTGTGCACAGACATAAACCTACAGGAAAGGTAACATATATGGACAATAGATCAGCAAAGAAACCAGCTTTCAGATTTTATTTACTCAAAAGATGGTACCAGAAGGTACTTCTGGCACCTCAAATAACTCTCCTCGATGATTAGATTAATTCCAAAACTGTTCCAAAGAGAGCAACTAAACAAAAATTTGAGAGCTGTATACCAAATTATATTCCTACTTAAACCTTGAAAGAGTGCTGCTGGGCTAATTTATACTTGGGTAATATGTAAAAGAGGGGAGGAAATTAAAATACACGATAAAGATGAAGATGCTTTGACACAGATTTTATTTGAAGGCTCTGTTTAGCATTTAGAGTAGCAACTGCAGCCTGTTTGGCCAGTTACAGCAGGATTGCTTTTGATGGCAGACACTGCAAGGGCTGTGTCTTGATGGAGAACAGCAAGGGCTGAAGTCATACTAAAGGAAGTAAAAACCAGCTTTCACAGTGACTTTGAAAATGAACTTTCAGTTGTGCATTACTTGTTGGGTTTTTTCCTTTTACCCAGTGAATTTTCTAGAGGGGTGTAGGTCTATCTGAAAGCAGAGAATAGACATAAATTGTTTCATAATCCAACTGGCCATCTTGTGTTCTGAAGCTGCCCACGGTGGATTTGCTGTTGGGTGCCCAAGGCCATTTGGCCATGAGGAGGGTGGTGGGTTCCTCCCTCCTGGGAGGAGGAGGGCTGGAGTCAGTCGTGCAGGGAGGTGTGACAACACAGTGTGTAAAGCCCGTGGCTGCCTGTTTGCCCTCAGCCCAGGGAGACAGCTGCAGCACACGCGTGTACGCCTCTAATTAGGACTACGCTTATTTACTGCAAGACGTTATAACCCATCCTCCTAACGAAGGACTTTGGGCCTGAGAAGCACCACAGCGGCAGAGCCAGGGGCTGGCAGGGCTCTGAAAGGCAATAAGCTGCTTATCTCTGGCCTAAGGAGTTTATAGCACCCATGGATCTCCAAAAGCTCATTAGCTCCTCGGTAAGCAGCTGAGACACGAGATGCACAAGCAGAACAGCAGCGGCTGGAGGTTGCTGCAGCACAGATAAAACTTGTGGGGCTGGCTGGTCTGCAGCACGCCGGTTTGATAGCCTGAAGAAATCCCGCTTACGAATAAACTGGAGAAAGGCTGATCTTGTGAAATGCTCCTTAGTGTCCAGCTTTGCCAGTAGGATGAGCGGGGAGCTCGAGCTCAGCCCTGGGGAGGGGCTGCATCCTCCTCCCTGGTACCCAGCGAGACCAGCGGGGCACGGCATCTGGCCAGGGTGGCAGAGGAAGCCCCACGTGCCCTGACACAGCCTCACAGGGCATCCATTTCTCCCTTGCCCTGCGCTCCTCCGCTCCCTCCCTGGCCCGTATCCCGTGGGAGAGAGCCGTGGTGAGAGGGAGGGAAGGAACAGGGAAATCTGTGCCTGGGGAGGTTCCCCCGGAGACTTTAGAGGAATGGCCTCTCCTAACTTTCTCCGCGTGGGCCTGGAATGGCTGTAGCTCCTGTAGAAAGCCATCACGTCAGGGATATTTCCCGTCTCGCTGCGGCTATTCCCCTTCTCACAGGGGAGCTCTTCCACAAAAGAGCTGCTTCTGAAGAACAGCGTGTCACCAACAATTCAGCCGGTTACGTTCAGCAGAGCCGGTGATAGAAGTGAGCAGGAAGGAGCTATTCTTCCCCTCCGCTTTTCTTCCCTCTCCATTGAGCAAAGTCTTTAAAGACCTTTTGCAGAAGGCTACAGAACTTTGAGCAAGTGGCATGCATGGAGGCATTCACAGCCATGACACCTGCGTCTGGTTATTTCCAGTCAAAATAATCTCCTACTCAATTATGGAGAAGAATAGAGAAGCTCAGCCTGACTCACAATCACATGGGGGAAAAATGAGAGGAGTTGTTCAAGTTCAAAACGTTCAGCTCGCTGTGGAGGAGGATTAGTACCGCTGTGGAAGGAGGCTTTCTCTCCTTCTGCAGCAGCACAGCACTAAGGGATGGAAAAGACCCGAGTCCACTTCCCTGCTGTGCCAAATATACTCCTCCGTTCTTCTCTCCTCCCTCCCCAAGAGAGCATATGAAGTATTAAACGGCTAGGAACGAGCCCTTGAAGAATGTGATAGCTAGCTGTCAGATACCTCTCTGCCAGCTCGCTGCAGCTATGTGACTGTTCGCCTGCAGATCCTCTGCTGCCATCCAGGAACCCGGGATTCAAGGCTGACATTAACACTCTCATCCACTTCGGTCTCACTTGCACCTTTCGCACGGCTGTGCTAATACTTCTGTGAACAAATCCACATCCAAAAAATGCTTCATTAGCGTTTTGCTGCCCGCGGATCCAGCCTCTGCCCACGCTCTCCCCCGCCTGATGGCAGTCCCCAGTGCCCCATCCCCGACCCGACAGCAGGACCCCCTGTGAGCAGGAGACAGGGTGAGGGTTTTCCAGCCTTGGTTTAAATCCATCTTCATTTCACTGGCACGTACCATGGCTGCACCCCGGTTACAGAGGGCAAGCACCGCTCCTGTGCAAAGCAGTTATTTGGGGTAGAACTGTAAATTTTGCAAGACTTAAAACTTCTCGCACTGTCTTCATGTTAGCCGGTGCACAAACATTACCTTAATGTGTCATCTTCTGTTCTGCCACTGTCACAATTATCATGATCACTGTAAACACCCACAAACCTCCCTCATTATCTCCTTGCACTCTTTCCTCCCTTCCCAGGGATGAGTGATGGCCGCGGTTACGCCGATGCCATTCCCGGGGCTGCAGCCTCGCTCCTCGCTCATCCTCCCCCTTCTCCAGGGTTCACACCGGCCCCGGCTCCCTTCTCACAGCTGGGGTTTAGGTTCCCTTGGCAAAGGAACAGCTTTTTGTTTTGCTTATGTAGCACCCTGGTCCCTGACTCACTCACCGTTAGGTGCAAAGATAACACAAATAACGAGCTGTCTGGGAATTGCAGGAAGCTGGGAAGGAGGATCCAAATCTTTCTTGTACCAACATCTGACCCAAGCCTCCGATACCCCTTCCTGCTCCAGACTGACCTTTCCATCTTCTTGATTACTAAGCCTGAAAACTCTTCCTCACCTGAACTTTCTCTGACAGCAAAATTGTTTTGGCTGAGTCCTCTCACCCGTCCCTCTTCCCAGTGGCATCTCGGCCACGGAGAGTCTCTGGGTTTGTCCTTCAGGCATGTCCAGGCATTTCCTACTTCTTCTCCGAGGTCACACCGGCGATAACACTGATTTCTACTACAGTAGTACCAAGGCTACAGGATGCTTCTCCTTTCAGAAATGTTATGCAGAGCTCCCAAACACGAGAACACAAATAACACCGCTGATAATAAATAGCTAAGGCTTCGGGAAGAACACCAGCGACTGGTGGAAAGAAGGCAATATGCCACAGTATTTTCTGTAAGAGTCAGTATTTCAGCTGTCTTTCCCGTTCGAGGCAGCGAGCGGGGAACACGAAGAGACAGCCAATTCAAGTAAAGCACATTGAAAGGTCAGAGGAATCCATCTAGCTTGTGCAGCACCATTTTGTAAGCACAGAATAGCTCTTCATTAGACTCATTTTGTGAAAGTGATTGAAGTGAGGAAGGGAAATAGCTTAACACACTCATTACAATCTCTGCAAATTACCTGTTCCCCACAACGGATGCGATGGATCTGGCTTTTGTCCGGCTCTGCCCAAATCAATGTATACCCAGTACGTCTGAACGGTGGACACCTCCCCGGGCACCACAGTCCCCGTGGGCTGGAAGAGCTCCTCGAGCAGCCCCACAACAGCAGAGGGGTTACAAAATACCCTATTTCTCATTCTTTAGTCAAATACTGTAAGTGTGGCGCTGTCCTAATGTCCAAACTGAGACTGAGCCTGGGAGAGGAGCTTGGTTGAACCTGCTGGGCCTGATGCAAAGAAGAGGTGAAGCACCCTGAGGTGGGGGCACCCAACTCGGGTATGGGGAGGGGGGCTCTTCCCCTGGCAGGGAGATCAGAA
>JAHREE010093673.1:0-14007 GCA_033628505.1 Tringa tobata | reverse complement strand
GGAGACAAGGTGTTCCCCCACCCACGCTCCTCCGTGTTTCGGTTCACACTTGCCATGTGCATCTGCCTGCAGGTGAGCCATTACCACCGCCCGCGCTTACCCTGTTGCACAAAGCTGATCAGATGGTGAGAGCCAGTCCCAGCCAACTGCAGGTCAGAGAACAACCCCAGAAATCCTCACAGCAAAGCCCTCTGGACACGAAGATGGACCAGCAACGCTTCTAGTAGGCCCCCCAGCTACCATCAGCTCTGTGATACCAACACACTCCAAGCCCAAAACTCCTGACCAGACTTATTCCCCCACCTGCAGTGCCCCATGCAGCCAGCACGATTCCTGTGGGGCTTTCAGGAGCGTTGGGAACTGGTTGGGGATGGTCTCAGCAGCACTGGTGTGAAACAGCTACAGCATCAGAAAACCCACAGCGAGGAAGGACGAGCCGCTGCCAACCAGCGTGAGGCATCACGGCAGATGACTGTGAAGATCTACCTGCCCACCCACTTGCTGACCCTAAGACATATCTCCTACCAGCACCAAAGACACCAAGCTGGAGACACGGAGGAGATGCCAGGGGTTGGAGGGAGCAGAAGGGCTGCCTCATCCTGGCCAGCCCCGGTGCCACGGGGATGCTCAGGCTGGCAGTATCACCACTCCGCTGCTGCTCGCTTGCAATTTGTATCATGGGCAATTAAACCCTTCCTGCGCGCGGAGATGGGATGTAATAGCCTGAATGTTCAGCTTTTAACATCGAGGCATGAAGAGGTCCTTGAAACATATTGCCTCTGGTCACCCACAACCACTGAATTCTGAGAAATGGTCTCCATTTCATAACACGTTTATGGCAGGCAGATTTCACATCAGCCTTTTAGGGGAGATGGTAGGACTGCTTCATCTGGGGATGCAGGAAGTAAACAGAACCGATTTCTACCGAAAAAATGAAGTTTTGTTGAAAATAAATTAGAAGTGTCAAAACCTAAAATGAATTACCTCACTGTCATCATTTCATTCCGAAGTTTTTTTTTTTCTTCAGAAGCTAGCAGAATACTTTGCTTTACCCTTATCCATTTGATTCACTTCATTTGGACTTTTATTTTCAAATACTCATTGTTATGCTTTACTTATAGGACAGAATTTATCACCATATGAAAAGCAAATCAAAGCAATCTGACGGTTGTAAACATAAATATTTTGATTGTCCCTAAACCCTCAGAAATGCTTAAGAGTTTTGGCTGTTTGTCCCAAGGGGGAGGTGACAATGAGATGCCCTCCCCTGTGGTCCTGGCTGTTCACCAGAAACCCTGGCCTCCGACCAGCTCTTTGGCTTGGCTCTCACGCACCTGAAATATCCAGCCCTCTCCTGTGGAGAGATCCAAAGCCTTCAGTTCAGATAAATCAACTCTGCCTTAAAAATAATTCAGCCCGTCAAGTGACAACTATCGGTACAGCTCAGAGCCTATATCTTTCAAATTTGACACAGTAGTGCTTTCCCTTTGACTTGGAAGAATCAATTTAATGAGGTTCAGAGCACAGATCAGTACCAGAATCAAACACATGCTTCCCGGCCTGTCCAGGCACACACGTCTCCCTGTGAAGAAGTGGGAACCGCAGAGGAACTCCATCAGAGCGTGATGGAAGTGGCTGCATCTGTGCTTTTCTTCTCAAGACACGGCTCTGAGCCTGAACCCACATCTCCCAGGCACGTCCCCACCAAGGTGTGATGGGCAAGGTGGCATTCCCACCACCTGCAGCCACGTCCACTCCCTCTGCCTCTTTTAATGCCCTGACGGAGGGCAAAGCTCCTACCAAACCCAGAGATAGCTGCTACCTGCCAGGGTAGGGGACATCCCTCCAGCCTGGTCCAGGCCACAGTAAGGAGAGTCTCCTGGTCGCTGGGAAACCATCATCATGGTCTTTTATCAAGCTGAAACCCAGTTGGTGGCAGAGACCTCTGGAAAGTGAGGCCAGGAGCAGCTGCGGGGGTCACGAGCTGCGTTAGAAAAGTCTTCTGTGAGTAAGGGTGAGGAATTATGAGTTACAACACTCTCAGGTGGGGCACGATGATCACAATGGCTACTCAGAAAGTGCCTACAGTAACCATCCTTCCTGGGCTACCTCCAAGGGTTCAGGGCAAAAAAAAAAACCCCTTCACATTCAGCCGGGCTGAAGAAACGTGAGCTTTCTCCAAAGGCTGGCACTAGAGGAATAGAGGATTGAGCCATGCCTGCCAGCAGAAGGCCAGAAAGGGGATTGGGGAAGGAATTTACAAGAGCTGCTTATTTAATTATGAATGTTGATTTATCCTGTGTTGCCTGGGGGCCAGAGGCTGCCTGAGCTGAGGGCTGTGTGGAGGCACCTGCGAGCCAGGACTGATGCTGTAGTTTAAGAAACCTGACCGAGTCCAGCCACATTCCCCATTTAGCATCGGGCCGGGGAGCACAGATGTTAATTAACTTTAGGGCTTTGCTCTCCAGAAGTCCCTCTGAAGAAAAGCACTTTTCCCTCCCAGGAGGTTGCTGTCCAAAATCTCATATTTTCTTTAGCTCCAATTTTCGCAGGCAAAACCCCTGTTTTTTGTTCATTTTCCCTGATAACAGATTCCTTGTGTTTTCTGCACAATAAACAGCCTATAAATAAAATACCGACATGGATGTCACACAGAAAATATCTAGAGGGGATTAGTGTACATTCTGGATAATAAAAAAGGAGCTGGTTTAATTATTCATAGTGAGTAAATTAGCCCTTTTCTGGTTTGGGAGCAGACCCTGAAACTTGTGGAAGCTCTTGGGATACCTTCAGGATGGGAGCAACTCATTTATTTCATTAGACCTTCCGCTGCGGTTCGTCCCACGAGTCACACGTGATTGCTGCTATTCCTCAGTGGCCTCGTGATTATTTTTTTTTCTTAAGGCAATGACAAATGATGGCTACAGGATGGCTGCTGCCCTCCTCCGTGTACCCAACCTCATTGCCTCGTGAACTCGAGCAGCTCTGTGCAGAACAGTCACTTTCCTAATACTCAGGCACACGGGGATGGGCTCAGGTGACCGTTCCTGAACGTCAAGTAATCAAGAGATATGAGCACTTTCCGAGCAAATGAGTATTTGTGAAGAAGTTATAAATGCACCACCAGCTCCGGCAGCGCTGAGCCATCCCTCAAGCATGGAAACTAATGGCCAGAAAAAGCACCGGGGCCCTTGGTGAGCAATACCCATTTCCCAACAGTTTTAAATTTCTACGATATGCAGCTTTGTCAGGGACCAACACCCGACCTAGCTCATTAACACCAGCGTGTGTCCTGTGTGACTTCACTGGATTCACACCAGTGCCTGACTCGCCGCACCCCGGGCAGGCCAAGAAGAGCAGGCAGTCCTTGGCAGAGCATCACAGCACACTTTGGGCATCGCAGTCCACCCGAGAAGTGGGTGCCTCTGGGCTATTGCCTCCCAGACGGATGATTTGTGAAGCATTTTTTAAGTCCTTTGAGTTGAGAAGCGCCGCACAACCGCTGGAGTCTATTATTATTATTATTAGGGAAGAAGGGGGGAGGTGACAAATTTCCTTTACCTATAGGCTTATCTTCTCCTCCAGAGCAACACATTCAAGCATCTTAAAAAGTGTGCCATTTTCATTTCATTTCCTCCCTACTTATTCCAAAGCAGCCAAAGCTAAGTATAATCAAGTCTTAAGTGTTCCTCAGAGCCAGACAATTATTACCGGTCTCGGTTTCCCCATCTATTAAGAAGAAACGAAGATATTAACCCAAGCCTTGCAGCGGGACACCAGGGCTGTAACACCAGGGCTTCCCACCGAGGCTCCCACATTAACTGCCTTCCAACCAAGCACAGCTGCCGTTCCTCGGGATGCAGCTCCGCTTCCATGGGGAGATGCCTCAAACCGCCTAAGGGCTCTCTGCAAGGGTGACTTCACAGCCTGCCTCCTCTCCTGGGGATCTTTGCCCCCTGCTGCTGGGACAGCTCAGCCCGGTCACAAGCAGCTGCCAGCTCTCTGCACCCTCCGATAAAGTGGCATGGATGGGAATTTTTACTCCAAGAGCTGGGATCCAGCAGCTCGGCCACCCACAGCTCTGTGCGGGGAGGAGGGAGAGGGATGTGCAGACAGCCAGCACCTCCCTGCCCCACCAAGCCACCCCTGCATGGAAAGCACCCATGAGCAAAGCCAAAGCATCCCCAAGCTGGCTTCGTGACAGCAGCCCCCTTCCTCTCCACTACCCCTTGTCAGCTTTAACTCCAAAAGCCAAACCTCCCTCCCTGGCTCCTCAGGATTTACATGAAAGCAGTCAGTGGGGAGTTCTTTTCATTCATGCTGGGCTTATACTTCTAAATTATAAAGTGTGTCAAATGAGGATTTAATTTATATTTAACAAGACAACGTTTGTAAATTAATTATTCATCAGCTGATAACGAAAAAAACATTGCCCCCTTCCCTCCCTCACCCTTTTTCACAGTGTTTTCACAAATGCACCATACATGCAAATCTATTAAAGCTATTCCGCAGTACTCCAGACGTGGGAAAACACGTTTTTCATCCTCAGTTTCGTTAGTGTGTTGCATGGTAACTAATGCAGCTAGGCACAGCATCATGAATTTAATAGCACGCAGCATCTCCTCACTGAAAAGGGAAGGGGGAAATATTCAACACGTGCATTTGGACATATCATCCTCCTTGGGTTCTCATCCCCCACTCGCAGGCAGAGCTAAGGAAATAATTTGCTGTAATAACGGAGGCAGGAGCTTAACCCTGCCCCCTGGAAATCACAGACACTTCAGAGGCAGCACAGTCTGGCCCCTGGTGAATGACAGAGGCCAATTTTGCTCTTTCCGTATTTATTATCATTAAGTAATGAGATTGAGGTGGTGCACAATCCCAGCAGAAGAGCTGTCATTGAGTTTTGCTACAGAATTTGGCACACAAGGCAATCTCCTCACACACACCAAAGAGAGGAGTCTCCAGCATCTAAGCTAGCCTTGGCTGCGCCACCTCTGATCCCAGACACCTGAAGCAGGTGACCAAGGCAGGTCACTTTGGCCAGGAGGCCACCACAGAGTTTGGGCTGTGTTCTCGGCGTTCAACTCCTTGAACCTCATGCTTGGTTTTGCTTAAGAAAGGAAGAAAAGGATGTTCAGCTCTGACCTCTGGGAGGAATCAGAGAAGCTCTGGGCAGGACTTGCTCCATCCCCGAGCTCGGAACAGAAGCACTTTTCCCACTCCCACCCATGCTGGCTTTCATGGACACTTCACGGACATCCTCAGGACTGAAAGACACTCACCCCCAATAGTTGGCAACCTCTTTACTTCTACAGCATCTTTTCCTGAGAATTAAGCATCCCTAAAGGAAGGTGATCCAGAACTCTAGGTGCCCTTGACACCAGTTAAAGCTATAATCTATAGCAATAAAGCCATTACAAAACAAGACCAGGAGCAAATCCCTCCAGCAAACAACCAGTCAGCAAAAAAAATTGAACCCAAAGAGTCTCCTCCATCGGTCCCCGCTGCCGCAGCCCTCCCTGGCACCTCTTCCTGCAAACACACCCAGGGAACCAAGGTGGGTCTTTGCACCAGGCTCATCTTAGGGATACGCCAAGGACACCTAAACACTCTCCCTGTTAATGGGAATCTAATTGGGCATCCAGATCCGTGACACAGCTTGGAAAGCTGTGGCGCTGTGGGCGATAACTCATTTGGCTTGAGGTGCTGCTGGCCGGCACCCAGCGGCAGCTGGTGGCTCTGGAAGGGCTTGTGGCCGAGCACATCTCCTCCCTGATGGTGTAAACGCAGCTTCCCACCACCCTGAGAAATGCCAGGTGCCCCAATCCCACCCAAAACCAACAGGTTCATGGGGATGGTGAGGAAACTCCAGTCTGTACAGGGACTGGAACTGACGATCCCACTATTCTGCATTGTTTTCCCTCTCAGCCTGTCCTCTTTCCAACAAGCTCCGTCCCTCTTCCTATCATTTAACCCTCTCTTAGCTTTGTTTCTGGTTACTGCCACATTCCAGCTGGCAGAGCACACAGGGTCCTTTCCCCAGGGAGGAGAGAATGTAAAATTTGCTACCTACATGGGAAACAAGACTGCCATTCTGGTCTACAAGAGATACAAGGAAATCACTCTACATTTCTTCTCCCTCCAAACCTGCCTGCCTTCTGCTGGGTCCTGAATGTTAATGCTATTTATGACAAGTGATTGATGAGGGGGATGCAGCATTCACACCCGGCGCAGGGCATTTTCAAATCACCTATTCATTTTTAAGGACCGGAATCAGTTTTGTTTCCTGACATGATTTATCATGTGCAGGTTGAGCAGCGGCTAGGCAGGGCCAGCTTCCAAGCCCTGACAGAGCATCACCAGGCTTGAAGGCAGCAGTGAGTGGTTAACCCTTTGAGGGGTGAGCAGATCATCACACAGGACACCGGTTCTTCAAACTAAATTGATGAAGTTGGAGCTTTCTATTCCACCAAAACGTGAGGCCATCCTACAGCCTTCAGATGCACAGGTCCAGGCTCATAGCCACAGTAACGCTGCTATATTTCTTAAAAGCAGAACTAGGTTTTTAATCTTCCACACGGCCTGACTCTGTGAAAGGGAAATATTTACGTAAGACGCTGTCATCGCAATGCGCCCAAAAGAGATCAATGGGACATTTCCCCTCCAGTGGACCTTCCAGCCTCCATCAGCTGCTGTATCTGCGGCAGAGAAGCCATCTCACCGAGGGCTCGGGAGAGATCTAGCTCCAAGTCAGATTCTGGTTCCCTTCCCTCGGAAGTGTGCATTTCCTCGGGTTACATATGGTAAAAGGGAAAGATCAGGCACGTGAACGGGCCCGACGACTGGGAGAAGGCAGAACTTCTCAGGTTGGGAGAAGCTATATGAAAAAGGGACAAAGTGGGAATGACACGTCCCCAGCAAAGACGATCTGTATCGCGCGTTTGATGCCAGCCTGCCAGTGGCTGGCACGACCCATGGAATGACTTAATTCATTGCATCAGCATGGAAAAGCAAACAAACACAAAATAAGTGGGTGAAGCAGCCAAGTCCAGAGGTGACACTGTGGCAGCTTTGTCACAACCCTTCTCTCTTGCCTCAGGAGACGCTAGAGCAGGATGCAGCCTCTCTCACGAGCAGAGAGAGGCGTTCACAATACAGATGGCAGAAAGCTGCCATCCAAGGCTACGAGACCTGTGTCTAGCTGTTCTCAGCACTCTTAATATCAGCCCAACATCTCAGGGAGAAAGGTTTTGAAGTTAAGGCCATCACAGATTTCAAGCTTAGGAAGTTACCCAAGGGGACGGGGAAGAAGAGATGTCCATAGAGAGTCTACCTGGGGAGTCATATGGAGGTGTCTTCAGGTCACTGCTGACTGTTGGGACTCAGGAGGAACCCCTGTACTTTGTAGCATCTGGGCATTTCAGAGAGACAGTGCAGCCAGTTGTGACTGACAGCACAAAATCCCTCAGCTGTCACTACACCGAGAGGTCTCCTCCCCTGCCCGAGCTGCTCTTCCCCATGCCATTCCCCACAAACAGCCTCGCCTTCCTCAGGTGGGAAGGTTGCAGATGGGTAGGTCAGCCCCATTGCAGCAGCTTCACCAGCAGAGCCCTGCAGATGTAGGGAATTCAAGCACCAGTCTTGCCTTCATGCTCCTGGCTGACATTAAGTGTGCTGGGAGCCCCCGGGATCCTGTGCTCCACAAAGTGTAAAAGCTACTGGTGATTCTCAGAAAGAGCTAAACACGTGGGCTGAGCTGCTCTAGGAATGGTCAGGACCATCTGCAGCCACACTCTCCCATATGATTCTCTGGTTGCTAGTAAGGGTTGAGTTCACACAACAGTTTCCCACCCCCCAGCCTCGGTGGGGATGGCTGCTGTCACTGCCTTGCCTCCCGTTTTCACAGAAATACCGGAGATGCTGAGTATGCCTGAAGCTCCTAAACCTGCAGCCATATATGGCTAGTATTAGCCCAGTGGATCTAAAACACTGAAAGGCTGGGATGGCTGTACGTACGTTCTCACACGCCCATCACCATGGCATAAGCTGTGTTTCTTAGGAAACCGGACTAGCAGCAGTGCCTGCTGTCTCCGTTTAGGAGAAGAGATGAACCCTGGATGCAAGACTGGATTTTATAAGCCACTCTCTACCTCTACCACCTGCATGGTGTCCTGCAACAGGGAGGAGAGCAGAGCTTCCAACAGGGGTGGAAAGAGGTAATGTAAAGAGATGAGAGGGAAAGAGAAGGCATGAGGATGTGCACTGTGGTTTTGTGTGGTTTTCTTGGCAGGTCTTTGGGCAGCAGATGGGACAGCCACCTATAATATGACTCTTACTCTCTACCTCCAGGCACAGCGGTGGCCGGGGAGGTGAGAACACCCAACCCCTGCACCCTTCCCCCTGGCACTGCTGCTCTGACATCGCTCTGGCTTCACGTCCACACTCCCACGTGGGATGGAGGAGTTGCAGGATCTGTTGGCAGCCAGGGATGACATCCACACGGCTTGGGCTGTGGTGGTTCTCCTCCTGGAGACCAGGCCCACAGAAACAATGAAAGGAAGTTTTTGCCTTGAGGCTGTCCCTGCTGGGCCTCCTGATGGTGCCCTCATCGGGCAAGAGAGCACCCAGCCAGGTGCCCATCTGGTGGCTCGTGAGCAGGCACTGCTGCGAGGCACGTGCTCAGCGGTGGCCAGTCAAAAGGGCTGCTTCAAAATGCTTTTTGGAGTGGAAGTGGTTCTACAGCTACCGTGCCATTCCTCCACCCCCGGAGGGGTTTGTTCAGGGAAAATTTTCTGTTTGGGAAACCAAAAATAACATGCCCATCCCAAGAACTTTCTTTTCTCGGCTTAAGGGGGCTGGTTTTCTTTCTGCTCCGTTGCACTGAGGGATACAATAAAAGCCAAGTTGTCCTGGCTGTACCTTTCCTTTGCCCTCTCTACCCCACTGCCCAGCGGACCAAAGAAGCCTTTCAAAACCTGACAGCAGTCAGGTTTATTTCTTGCTAGAAAAGAGGAAAAAAAAAAAAAATCACTTCACAAGGGAAATAATAATGGAAGCTTCTCGTGAAAAAATAAATAATCAACAGTTTCTCTCCCGTGGGTGGCCTGGAAGCTCTTCAGATCAAAGAGCATCTCTGTTGGGCATTTCTGCAGCTCCCAGTACAGGGTCCTGAGCCATGAGCAGAAACTGTCGCAGTCATGGTGGCATCAGTCTAAGGTGCTACATACTGAAGAAGAGCCATCACACCCGAAATACTCTACCTGCCCTTCCCCAGCACCACAGGCCAAGCTGGGGCACCCACGTTTCACACCATCAGACCATTGCCATGGAAACCATCTCAGCCCTCCTGGGAAGCACACTGCTCCCCCTCCCAGCCAACACTGCACTGGCTCAACCAGGGTGGTGCAGCTTGCCCCAAGCATCCTGGTGTCCACATGCTTCCCAGGCAGGAGAGGGCAAAGCCACCAGGCAGAGATGCCTGTCCGCACATCGCCAGTGGAGACCAAAGAGCATCATCATCCTTCTCCCTGAGCTTGTGAGCGTGGTAGGGTTGCTGAGCTCACCAGAGGCACCTGAGGACCTTGCTCCTACCCAGGGATGGCTGCCAAGCCTTTCTAGCTCCAGCTATCAGCAGGTCAGAGCACCTCTTCCCAAGGGAAGGGAAACAAATCCATCTCTTCTGATGACAACACCACCTTCTCACCACGTCTAGCCAGCATGATGCAGCCTGCCAGCAGCACAGGACCAGCTACCTCCCACACTCTCAGTTGCAGTGATACCACGACCCAGCAGCAACACCACCACTCACCATTTGGATGACAGACACCGGCCCGATGCTGTTCACGTAGATATCCACATCGATAAACGTGGGCTTGACTGGAAAAAAATAAAATAAAAAAAAATTAGCTGGAGCTACGATCATTTATAAAGGACTGAGGACCAGGGGAACATCTGGGATTAGTGTGGCTTAATCTCACCAAAAATCCCAACTACAGCAGCCACAAAGGCATGGAAAACACAAGACACAGCCAGACCAGGTCACCACCCGTGGCCCCAGGGGACACTTACTGCCAATGTCAGGCCTCAGCTTGTTGTCGTAGTTCTTCAGCAGCGAGTTGAGGATCTGTGTGGCATCAGTCTCCTGTGCCTTAGGGGTGAGGACCCAGGTTTTATTGATGCTGAGGTAATCGTAATCATATTCCTCTGTGCTCTCACACCTGGAGCAGAGAGACAAAAGGAGAAAGACATCACTGTGGCAGCTCTCTGGTGCTCTGTGGGAGTCGGGGCACAGCTGGGCTTCAGAGATACTAAAGGAGGAAGCAGCGTTGCTAAGAGGTGGAACATAAGGAGCTCAGGGATCTCCTCTCAGCCACCTTGCTGAGAAGACACAACTCACCTGGCATCTTTGCTCGCCTCAGGATCTCCAGACATGCAGAGACCTTGCTACTAGGAGGCACGGGATGTTCCACATCCTCCCCAGCTCCCTTTGGAGACACACTGCTCGTCCTCAACCATGGGAAGCAGTGCCTGCTCATCCCACTCCTGGCCCTCCTCTGCTGCCAGCAGCTCCTGCTCCTGGAGCTGCCTATTAACCCTAAATACTGCTCAGCTGCTCTGCCTGCTGCTCACACCTGGAGCTTCCTCTGAGGAAGGAGACAGTGACCAAACAGCATTTTGGGGAACAAGGCACTTACAAGAAGAGTATTACGGAGAAAAGAGGTCCTACAACTACCGAACAGGCAGAACGCACGTCTGGCTTGCCAGGAACCCAGCCATCTGCCCTGCACAGATCCTCAGAAATTAAAGCCTTATGCAAACTCCTCTGCCCTCAGGCCAAGACCTGCCACAACCCATTCCCTGTACTCACCAACCCTTCCTCCCCAGCCTTTGGCGTGAGCTCCCATTTAAAGACACTCCATCTTCCCGATCTTCCAGTTCCAAACCAGGCAAGGAAAGCTCGAGTCCTCCTCTGGACATGATCTACTTAGCTTCTCCCCCTGCCTTTCAAATCTTTCACACCCCCTCCCTTTTCCTGAAGGAGTTTTCCTAAACCCTCTTAATTAAATTAGGTCCACGTGGTCACCCGGGACATTCTGACCACCTGCCGCCGTGCTGGGCAAGCTCATTCACAAGATTGTCCCCGGGATGACACAGCCATACATGGGAGAGGATGCTAAGCAGTCCCACACCTGGCACACCCCCTTCAACGTCTGCCCTGTCAGCGTGTCACCTGCTCCAGTGCCAGAAAGGGTCTGGCAGCGGGAGCTGCCACGGCGTTGACACTTCCCAGCTGGAGCCTCGCAGCTCCGAGGTGCAACCAGGCACCACCGAAACACATCTCCCTTCCCTGCCTGGGGAGGCAGAGCCTGGCAAAGCTACTTGAAGGGGAAAGGGGTGGTGGAAAAAAAAAAAAAAAAGGCATTAAATTGACACGTTGCAGTCGATTTATCAGATGCTCCTCTTTTAAAACCCCAGGTAAAAGTCGCTTTCACAATGGCTTTAAAACTCCTTGCATCTCCCCAGCTTTCAGGCATGGAGGGGGATGTGTCCCCCCGACAAGGACTGGGCTGCCTGCAGCTGCCTGCCTGCCGCCGCGCATTAGGTGTTGGTACATCAGCTTGTTGTTTCCCCGTCTGATTGCGCTGCGCTTTCTAAGGAGGCTTAAGGAGTCTCCAGCAACACTGTCAGGATGTGCTTCCCACTGTCAGGATGCTCTTCCCACTCTCAGGATGCTCTTCCCTACCAGCCAGCGAGGGGCTCGCCCGGCCGCCGTGCCTTCGGGATGAAGCAGCTGGCTCTGTGACATCCAGTGGCTGCGGGAGGCGCAGGGGACCACCGCTGTGCCCACCCCAAAGCTGGCCAGAACCACAATCTGGGGCCAGCCCCGCTCCTGCAGGGCACAGAGGGACACGTGTCTCTGCCCACAGCCCGACTCCGAGGCAGGGGAAAGCAATCCTGCCTGCTTTCCCTCGCTGCCAGGGTTTTGGGTGATGCAGGCTGCCTGGGGCAGAGTGGGAGCAGCTACACCCAAACCTTATCTCAGTGTGTTCCCTTGACCCTGCGTGAAGGAATCTCTTTAGAGATTTTTTCAAGACCCGCCTGGATGCAGCCCTGAGTGGCATGATGTGACATGCTCTGGGTGGTCCTGCTTTAGCAGGGGAGTTGGTATAGATGATCTCTATGGTCCCTTCCAACTCAAAAAATTCAGTGAAATTCAGTGAAATTCAGTGAAATTCAGTGAAACCAGCCCAAGACAGGTCACCTGCCAGCGCTGGACTCTGTGTGTCCCACTGCCCTGCCAAAATCCTTTTCCTGCAAGCTGTAGGGACTGGAGCATCCCTCCAGGGTGGAACAAAACCAGGCTGGTTACTCTGACTTTCACCTTCTGGTTTCCCCCCCTTCAGCGTCGCTGATTAACCCCCCAAGGCTCGGGGGTAGCATTTCCAGGGAGTCACATCCCTCTTACAGATGCAGTGACACCACCAAAAAATATGCTTCTTGCTAATGCAGATAATCCTGGACTTCTAAACCATACTAAGCCATCTTAGCATAAGCAAGCCAGCTTTTTTTCTGGAGAAATTATGCTTTTGCTGGGCGTCTGAGCACGCACAGACACACACCAGCTCTTGCTGGCCAGGAGCATGTCCCCGTGCAAGCCCTTGCCTCTTGTCTCAGTGGCCCCACTTCAAATAAAGACAGGAAGAGTCCAAGGGCTATTGCAGAGGAGAGGAATTAAGGTGACATGTGCATGTGCTCCCCCCCCCCAGCTGCTAATGGAAATGTCACACCTCAAACCTGCAGCGATCCCCAACGCGTTGCAAACGCTTGCTGGCCTGGCGGCTCCATCTCCTCCTGCAAAGTGACTGGCTGGGTGACAGGGGACAGCCAGCTCCCGTATGTCTCCGTGCAGCCAGGAGGAAAGGCAGAGCCACGTTTCCTCACCCCAGCTTGTCGAAATGTGTCAAAACATCCTCCTCACAGAGCTCCCGCCCTCGGCCACAGGGCTGGGACGCAGCCGCAAGCGTGGGCAGGGGGGACGGCAGCAGGGCAGAGCTGGGGACATTGTGAGGAAAGCCCTGGTCCCACAGACACGGTGGGGGCCCTGGCAGGAGACCTGCGTGGCAGGGAGGTGTCCTCTCGGACGTGCTCCCGATAATATGGATGGGGTTGGACAACCTTCCTTGGGCAACCCTTGGCATCACATCAGGGCAGTGCTCTGCCGTGCCTCCCTAATTCCACCTGTTTTGCTGAGGTTTCCAAGCACGTTGATGGTCCAAGTAAAAGCCACTTCAAAAGCTGGTGGCTGGCTCCTTCCCTCCCCCAAGTGCCCGAGCTGTCTGACAAGGTTTCCCTTGGCACGAGGGGAAGAGCAACATGTGCCCTGAGCCCTTGAAGACACTTCTGCTCCTTGCCTGGTAGGACAGCCAGTGGTGCTTAACCAGGCTGCTACTATTTGGTATACTATACATACTTGATAAACTATAACCGGGTGTGTTAATGAAGTCTGAGAGCAGTAAAACTTCATACCGAGACCTGCACCCACCGGGGAGGTGACACACACCCTTCTCAGCCATCCCTAGCCCTAAGGAAGGAACATCCCGGAGCAGATGCAGGTACCAGGGCTGGGATTGTCCAGCCCCTCGGCAAACGCAGCTCAAAGCCTCCCCTGCTCCCGAGGAACACACAGCAACGAAACGCAAGAACAACATTTCCCTGGGTGGAAAAGCACTGTGGTCAGTCCTAATTACCACATGCTAATGTGGCCTTCTAGCCACCCATCCCAACGCCTTCAAGGGGACAGGCACAGGGCACAGGCAAATTACTCTAGATTAGAAACAGGCAGAGATTTAAAGACAAGGGGCTCATTAAACTATCCCCTTACCCCTGTTGCATGGTTCTGTACCTCTCCTTTCACAGAACTCTCCATGAAGCCCCAATGGTCAAGCCTGCAAGGTTTCATCCATCTGCCAAGCCTGGCTTTCGGGTGGTGCGATGCCGTGCGGG
>JAHREE010093634.1:0-10024 GCA_033628505.1 Tringa tobata | reverse complement strand
TGTAGGACTGATCTCTTACTTTGGGCACTGTATGTCAGGAACACCCCGTTAAACAATCCCAAATAAGCATTGGGAGCTCTGTCTCGGGTCTCATTGATGTGTTTCACCTACTTTGTGCTGAAACCACGCATGGGATTTGTATAGCATGAGAGGATTGCAGCTTTGTCATAATGATAGTGCTGTTAATTGTCCCACTAGTTAACTACTTTCTGTAAAATACTTCACGGTATTTGAGGCCTGTCAAGGAATTCATTGGGGTTTTTTCTTTCTTTATACATGAGTTTTTCTCTCATGAAGGAAGCAGAATGTAAAGTTGAAAAATGTACCCTTCAGAGGCTTGTGTTATGGCTTGAGGATGTATGACAGAAGCAATTTCTTGGCTTGAAGCTATTTTGTTTAGGGGACTTTATTCTTCTTACATGTGAATTGTAGCTGTCATGAAGATCCTTCTCACAGCATATCTGCAGGTGATCTTGGAATTTTTTGTCCTAATTTTCTCAATTGCAGGTTGCCAGTTGCGAGGTCAGCTCACGGTGCCACAGTGTACAGTGATAAGCTGTGGATCTTTGCGGGATATGATGGCAACGCAAGGTACGTGTGGGGTCACTCCCTCCTTGGCTGCTTTTGTAAGAGCCCGATCCCTCACTTTTCACCTCTGGGGTGATATTGCCATATACCAAGTGATTTAAACACATCATGGAGCTTTGCAAAACCCAGCCTGTTGCTGAGCATTACATTTTTGCAGTTCATCCGTTCATGTTCAAATAAGTAGGTGTTTAAAACTTAAAAACGTGGTGACTTAGAATTGCAATGGATGTATAATTTGATACTCTTCTTGGTTGTAAAGATGCTAAATGATCTTTGGCAAATGAGCAGTTCTCAAAAGATCCCTGCCACACGCCTTCTGATGTTGCTGAAGACTTACAGAACAAAGCATGGGTTTTCTCTGAAGTCCTATGCCAGAGCTAAGAGCAACGTATCAGTTTTTTCTCCAAAAATACATGATACTCTTGGTGGAATATTGCACTGAAATGCCAAGACTACTTAGATTGGAGGGAAGTGAGATTTAGGATGGGAGGGGACTGGAAATGAGTGGTACTGAGAAGGTAAGGGAGAACCTTGCCCCGCGTGGCAGCTCGTCATGTTTGCTGTTGCTCTGTCAGGGAAGAATCAATTCTGAAAGCGTAACTTCTCTCTGTCTTGAGGAACTTGAGAACTGTTTTATGTTGATGCACAATATTTGCATCGTGAGAGCACATAGAGATTGTCACAAACTAGGAGAGCTGCCTCAATGTGCTAGGCTGCCTCTTCTTCTGAGGAGAATCTGCAGAAAAGTTATTGGCTCCTCAAAGTCTGCAGGAGAACTGCTGCTAATTGGAAAAACAGATGGAATCTTTTCTTTATTTCTGGAGGAAGAATTGGAGAAAGCTGCATGACTCTGTGGAATTACTCAGTTCCAGCTTAGGAAGTTCCCCAGGGACCTTGTGTAGCTGGAAGGAGGGATTGGGCGAGAGGAGCTGTCTAATTTATGTTAAATATGTCTAATCGTGTTAAGAAATGTCTTTTTGTGGAACATGAGCCTCCAGGCAGATTTGAACAAAGGAAGCATCTGTAGTTGTCAGTGAGTAGCTTGTGCTGGGAAAAGCATAGTCAGATAGGCTGTAGTGATGTGTCAGGTTAACTCACTTCATCCTCCGTGCTGGGTTTGAGGTAGGGCTCAGCCACAGAAATAATTGCCGTGGTCAATCTCAGGGTTTGGCGGGGATGGGTAGAAAAAGGCAGGGTAATAAGGGGTATTTCTGTAAAAATCCTGAAGATTAAATAGCTCAAATCCTTAAGCTCCAGGCAGAGTTGCTCTGTGTAACTGTTAACTGTAGTACACTTGTAACCAGAAAGATGCAAAAACAAGCTTAGGTGGTGGTATAAAATTTAGGTAAAGGACGTAAAGTAATAGTTTTTTCTGCTGGTGGAAGTAGGAGATTCTTCCTGTGCAGGAGAAGGAATGCTGATAAAATAGGATCTCTGTCCTTTCAGCTCCATGAGCTAAAAATTTCCCAAACCAAACTGTTTCAAATCAAGCATTTTTTGTGTTATAACCTAGGTTAAATGATATGTGGACAATTGGCCTGCAAGACAGAGAGCTAACTTGCTGGGAAGAGGTGAGAAGCTTTAATTGGAACTAACACATAAATTTTTCTATTTTGGTGTTCATACACAGTTATTTAAAATTTCCTGTGCTGGACTGCACTGCTCTCTCTTCAGAATGTATTCTTTACGCAGTTGAAAAGAGACAGTTCAAATTTGGTTTTGTTTATGTATTTAGAAAACCAAGCATGTATGAAAGTGTAATTTTTGCTTGTGAATCTGTGAACTGGACCTCGGCTGTCTGTGGTGGCTTTGCTGTGCCCCCTGTAAAACGTGGCTGCGTTTCCCACTGTAACCACTGCCAGGGACTGGGAGCTCAGCTGGCTGTCAGGATCAGAGTCCTCATCCTGGGGGGGCTTTATATCAGGGGCTTTAGAAATGTGACCTCCCATCCTTTTTATCTGTGGTAAAATCTGTATTTACACGTCTGTGCAGACATGTAAGCACACCATTAGTTGATTACCTGTAGCCAGATTTACAGGGACTTGGCTGTCTGCCCCCAAGGATGCCATGTGGTCAGTCGATCTGTCTGTCTGTCCGTCCGCCGATGCATTGCAGCATACATAGCATGCAGAGTTGTGCACTACAATACTACATTTTTAATTTGGAACTTCATTATCTTTCAGATTGAACAAAGTGGTGAAATTCCTCCTTCATGCTGTAATTTTCCTGTGGCTGTTTGCAAAGACAAGATGTTTGTTTTCTCTGGCCAGAGTGGAGCAAAGATTACCAATAATCTCTTTCAGTTTGAATTCAAGGAAAAGATGTAAGTGTAGACAGTTAAGTCGCACAAAATCCGCATAATCCTTGACTACTTGAGTTGAGAAATGCACATACTTAAGGGTATTGAGGAAGAACACTGCATCTCATGGCGGGTAGATAAGATAAAATATGGGATGTTTAATGAGACATTGTCGTTTGCTGTGTGCATCAACGAGGTCTTTTTCAGCAGATGAACAGAAAGTTTAGTGGATTCACTTTAAACAGTAAGTATGAATCTAAGTGTATTCAGAATGGGATGCCAAAATTTGTTATGTGAATACCTGATTAAAACCAGCCAGAGGTCCTGTGAAATACCAGTTCATAGTGAAATCACTGGGAAATGTAAAATGCATAGTTAGTATCTTTTAAAATCTTGAGCATTCAGTTTGAGACGTTTGGTGTGACATGCTCAGGGTGCTGACCATTGCTCTGAAAACGTCACCCCTCCGATGGGGGAAAAATGCCAAAAAGTGGGAATACAGACACACTGGTCTGTCTGGTTACTGAGTGAAGTGGAACCACAGCTGAAACAACAGCTAACGGCTTCCAGCCCTTGGCTGAAAACATGATATTGGAGTGAATAAGCCATCCCTTACCAAAATGGGGTGTGGTATCAGCGGTGCCCTTTACTTAGAAAGGTTATCTGTTGAAATGTGTGATAATAGCTCACCGATTCCTTCCCGAGTTGTGGTCTTTGAGCTGCTGGGGTTTATGTTTACATCTGGGCTGTGGAACCACGTTGCCTTTATGGCAGCTTCTGGTAGAAGTGTAACAACACGGCACTGAGAAATCTGCAGGATTAGTCATTGTCAGTTCTCATGCAGGTTCAATAAATACTGTACTAGAGCTCCTCTTCTTTATCCTTACAATCTAAAAGTTAGAAAACTTACTTTGCAGAAAAGAATTGTAAAAAAAATGTACTGTTTCATGTTTAATGTCTCAGTTGGACACGAATTCCTACCGAGCACTTACTCCGAGGCTCCCCTCCTCCTCCCCAGCGAAGATATGGCCACACGATGGTTGCCTTCGACCGGCATCTCTACGTGTTTGGTGGTGCTGCCGATAACACGCTGCCCAACGAGCTCCACTGCTACGACGTGGACTCCCAGACCTGGGAAGTTATCCAGCCCAGCCCGGACAGTGAGGTAAAACCATCAGCCCTTGGTTTTTCCTTTTATGTTCTGCCTTTTTTTTGACCCATTTTTGCTGTCAGGCTATGGACTTGTTTTTGACAAAGTCATTGACTTTCAGTTAAATAGTAATAGTTCCTTCCCACCACTGGTTCAGCACCTGAAATACTGTGGGCGACAGTCTTTAAAAATTAGTCAATGTTGACACATTTAAAACTTTCCTTAGTATCATTTGAAGAAATACCATAAGAAGCTTGTAATTCAGGGTATGAGTCAATCATTATTTGACAAAGCTTAGGAATGAGGTCACTGTGTGGAGCAGGGTTATGTGGTTGGCCATGTGATGTGTTGAAGCAGAATTCAAAACCAGACAAGGTTTTGATTGTTTCACTGTAATAATGCCTGTGTGCGTAAAATCGTATAAATTCTGTAATTATACAGGATAGCTTTTCTCTTTTTAGGTCAAGTGTAAAGTGTTTGCTACTGTAAAATAATGATAGAGATCATAGGGAGGCTAAGAAATGGGTTTTTTGAACATAGTTGCGTTAGAAAGATGTGTGAATTAAAAAATGTAGGTTCTTTACTCCACATAAAAAGGCAGTGGAGCACCAAGGGCCAATTAAACACCCCAAATGAGAAAACATTTAAAAAAAAAAAGAAATTATGAACATGTTAATGTGTTTCTTTTGGGCTACTCGTTACAATGCAGTGATTGTGGGATAGAATGTAAATTTTTTTCTTAGCTCACTCATAGTTACTATCTCTGGGATACCCTGGAATTTCGAGGGGAGGTGCTGGGGGTTGGCGTGGTTTCAGTACACTTTTCACATTTCAGTAGATGTGGTTTCAGTGGTCTCTGATATCTCACTCCCAGAATGCACAAAAAAATAGGTTTCTTGAAGCCTGTGCTAATATGTGTCTTTCCTGGGTTTAGAATAGTTACGTTGACTGCATTTGTTAATTTTAATAGATTTTACCCTAAGCCATGTTAAAATGCTTCAACTGATTTAATAGTAGGTTTGCAGTGTGTTAGCTGATCCGTGGGAAAGAAATATTTGATGTTTGTGTGCTGTATAGAGTGTTGCAGAGATTAAAATTATACCTTAAAGAGATGAATACTACACGAATTAGGATCAAATGGAGTTTTATGAGTTTTGCCCGAGCTGCTGTGACAGAGGTGCTCACATCCTTGGCCGTTGCGCTGTGGTTTAGTTCGTTTGCGTATAACTCAGCTTTTGATGACGAGGAAAATGCCATTTACACAGGGCTCTTCCATTGACAATGCACGTGGGCCTCATTTTGAAAAATTATTTGACCAGAATATTTCACGGTCATCTACTTTATGCTTTACGAAGCTGATTTATTTTCACATAAAATTATTACAACTGCATCTCCAACTTTTTAAAGAGACAGCTGCCTTCAGGAGCGCAGATCCCGCTCTGTTCTACCAGCGGGATCATTTGACACCTGAGGCTGCATCTGGTTCTCTGTGCTGCGATCACTGATGGCTTTTGAGAAGGAAACTGCTCCTGACAGTGTTGTAAAACAGTGTTATTGCCTGCCTCATCCCCTGCTAAATTTCATTTCGTGTTTTAGAGCCCTTTTCATGGGCTGCCTGTGAGCCCCTGCAGACGGCGTGCATTGTATTTTGAAGTTTCAGTTACGGCATCCAGAGACTGGTTTCATAGAAGTGGGAAGTGAGATTGAAGTGCTGTTGAAACACGTAATAATAAATTGTCTTAAAAGACTGATTGACTCCAAGATCTGAGTGAGTTTTGGTGTTTTAAGTAAGTTTTAAATGGTTTAGTGTGTTCTGGAGTGATAACTGATCATTTCTCAGAATTGTTTCCCTGAAGTTCCTATGAGCTTTTGGCAAAGGCTTTTAATGGTGGGAATGAATCTCTAATACCATACTGGTCCCAGACACTTTGAACTTGACACTTCCTTTCTTACCCATTTCTGTGAACAAAATTATTCACATTAAGATGAAACAAAATAGAAGATGATGAGTGCAATGCTGTCTCAGCACTTGGAGGATTCTGCTTGTGTATGATGGTGACCTCTGTTACAACGCACCAGAATAATCTGTCTTGGCTTTTGATAGACTTGGGTTTTTTTCCTCTTTCTAGTGAATGGATTGTATAGCATATGTTCTTGTATTTTTCTGTATTACATTATATGATCTTATAAATGCTACATTACAGCTTTACTTAACAGCACTAGAGCTGGGTTAACTTTCATACGTATCATCCTGTGACAAATTCCCCTAACTCTTTCTTCTTTTGGACATTTAGGATTGAGTGGGTAAAGCCTCCAGAGTCCAAAATAAGAAGGCTTGGTGCTGATTTAGCTATTAGTTCAGTAGTGATTTTTACAGTGCTTTGCAAAAGAGATTTCTTATGCTGAAGGAGAATGACTGCTGCCATTCCAGGCTTTCTCGTTCTCTGAACGAAGACTAAGCCAGCCCTGAGAAACCTTTGGGAGTGATCCAGGTAGTGATGTGGGCTTGTCAAACCTCCATATGCCAGTAGTAGAAATAGGCTGTCGGGTGGATAGGCAGCCCCTGTTACGGGCAACGTGGAAGGTGACAAGTCACATGAGACTGAAGAATCTCAAGGTTTTTACCCGGAGAAGGTGACAGTGTGAGCGTCAGTAGCAGTGGTGCAGGGGGAGTTCCAGGAAGGTGGTAGAAGCAGTTCTTGAGCGCGGCAGCAATCGAGGCTCAGGCACTGCCAGGCCACTGAGACAGTCTTGCTTCTTCTACGTTTTGAGTAAGGAGGTAGAACAAAAAAATGGAAAGGTTTCTGGCAACAGGCCTGTTGTAGGTGTCTGCCCAGGTCTCTTGAAATTGTTGGCAGTGCGTTGCTGTGGTGTGGTGGGTGGGAAAATGGCTTAATGAGTAGAAGAGGGGAAACTGAAGTGGAACAGGTTGGTACTTCAAAAATAAACCAGGAACTACTATTTTACGCTTTTAGGATGTCTCCAAAATGAATATAAAGACATGCTTTCTGAACTGCACAATTGCAATCCATAGCTCCTTGTGCCTTCACCTTGATGCTGTAATATATGTACATATATATTTTATAGAGCTCACAGAGCTATTCTCCATCCTTCGTGTTAGATGATCCTCACGGTTGGGGGTTCTGCTTTTCTAAGGCAGCTGGAAGAATATCACATCTGAGTCCCTGCCTGCCTGTGTGACAGTGCCAAAGCCTCCTGAGGTGCTGGGTTTCCTTTATACAGTGCTATCAGAGGATTTAAACATAATTTAAATATATTTTCCTGTTTCTTTATTGCCCTCAAGTTTTCTTGTTGAACTCAAAATACCCTTGGCTTTCTGAAGAAGGTTGGAACAGCATAAAAAGTCAGCAGACAGTAAGAGGGAAAATGCCCCATCTTGCACAGTTGCTTCCCAGAAGACAGATGGACAGACAGACGGACACGTGTGCTCAGCAGTCACGGTCTGTGCTACAGCAGGAAGAGCTCAAGGTCCGGGAGGGACATGCATCCATTTGTGGGCACAGCCCCACAGAATCAAAAGTGATGTTTGGAAACAGGCAGACAAGGTGGAGGAGGAAGAGGAGGAGGAGGAGGAAGAAAATTCTTCCTGGCAATGCTTGAAAGGGGTCGGTGCGTGGGACAGTTAAACTGTGCGTGGGTAGCCCCCCTGTCACCAGGTGAGTTACCACCATCTCCAGTGACTGCACGCACTAGCAAGCGATCTGTCTCTCCTGAAATTACAAGAGAAATTTCTAAAACTTGGCTTGTGAAACATTTTAGTCTCACAATTAGGCCTTTTAAAGTCAAGAGCAATAAAAATTTCTGATTTTCAAAGCTCTTGATTTTTCTTTTAATAAGCAAAAAGAGAGGTTAATGTTTTGGTAACCTTTTTTGGCTTTCTCTGAGGCACAGGTCTGGATTTCTTCAGATGACGTGGTTTGTGGGCAGCTAAGAAGGATTAAAAGGATTTACTCATCCCACTGTGGGTGAGTCTGTCACGCTCTCCCTGTGCAGAGATCGGTTACACTCCTTGAGGTATCTTCAGGCAAAACATGTTATTATGTGAACAAACCCCTGAATTCCAGCAAAGAGCCCCCTGACAAGATCTGCCTTCAGATGTGGTGAGTGTAGTTGTCAGGGCATTGTGTTCTGCTTGAAGAGATAAAATTTAGCATTTCACAGTCCAAAGAGAAGACTGATACTTTTTATGTTTATAAATCATATGTAGCGTTCAGACTTATATCCTTTTTAGAAAATGTTTTTAAAAAATTGAGGATCTTCACACCAGTGACCTTTTCAAAAACGTGCTCAGTAAGCTGGAGAGAGACATCTTGAAAATGTTAATATTTATAAAAGCAGGGTTATCAGAGGAATCGTAGTTAAGATTTTTGCACAGCTCAATTTCTGTTTGCCAGGTCTACATTCATAATCCTTTCTGAGGGATGATTATTACACACTTCTACAGAGTTCTCCCAGAGAAAGCAGAGTGCAGGTATATGGGGGTGATAGGCAGAAGGAATGTATTTCTGTAGCTCACTTACTGGTAAGAAATTAGAACAATACGGTGTTAACATGACTCACATTAAATGGGTGTAAAGTTGGATAACTGAAAGATAGGAAATATGGTTTTGAATGAGGAGTAGTTACTCTGCTTAGGTCCTTTAGGGACTGGTTCCTGTTGTTGCATTGCTATAAACTTTTGTCAATGACCTTGAAAGAAAACAGAAAACCACAGCTTTCCCCTCATATTTACTAATTGTCCCGAGTTTTGCCAATTAATGATTAAAATAGCAGTTCACTCAGTGATTTGAGTTTTGATTTAGAAAATTAATTCTTCCCTGGCCCACCTGGGGAAGAGAAGCTTTTTAATCTGTTGGTGAAAGATAATGCAAGATCCAGTGGCTTAAAGTTGCAACTAGAAATATTCAGACTAGAAATGAAAGGAAATAAAAGTTTACAAATTGTAAAGAATGAGGGTAACAATTAATTCGAACATTTTATCAGAGCTTTTTGGTAGATTATTCACTACTTCTAAACCAGGGCTTGGTGTTCTCTAAAAAGAAAGTTTTCCTAAAAGAAAGGCTCCATTTCAGTACTGCTTCAAGGAAGTCTCCTAGGTTGCTTTATGCAGTGAACCCAGCCATAAGCCTGGGGAGGTGAGTTCATTGCCATAATCTGAAGGGAGTAACTGTCTGAGGAGAGGCAGAGCAAAGCCCTTCAGCATTTGCCATCTCCTCTTTGTGCGTTTGCAGAGCTGAATGTCTTGAAGTTCGCTCTAAAATGAGCCTGGAGTGTCGGCCAGCCCTCCCAGTTTGGTGTCATCAGCCAACCTGCTGAGGATACACTCTGTCCCCTCGGCCAGGTCACTGATGAATATCTTGAACAAGACTGGACCAAGTATTGACCCCTGGGGGACACCACTGGTTACAGGCCTCCAACTCGACCCTGCTCCATTAATCATAATCCTCTTGAGTTCTGTCACACAGCCAGCTCTCAATCCACCTCATTGCCCCCTCGTCTAGGGGACAGTTTATTTTCTAGTTTATTTTAAAGTGTGTGGAACGAGCCCCGGAGATGATGCTGAGGGCTGTGATCTCAACCGACGGAGGGGTTGCCAGGTGCTCCAGCACAGGGGGAAGCAACACTAATGCACAGCTTTGTACGTCGAACCGGAACCCTGAGGAGCACCACAGGACAAACTGAATTTGTGCTGTCTAGGATACGGAGTGTGTTTTGAGCATAAGAAATGCAAAAAAAAAAAAAAAAAAGACAAAAAAAAGACTTATGAAATACTTGAATTTTGGAAAGGGTGACTGGAACTGTACTGTCAGTGCGCAGGGGTGCACTGGAAGGGAAGGTGACTGATGAGATCTGCTTTTGAAAGCAAAGGTTCCAGCTTGAAAAGAGCCTCAGATTGCAAATCTCATTAACCTTAAATAGAGAAAACACTTCAACAGGTGAAGCAGGGCAGTGTATCTCAGAGAGGG
>JAHREE010093627.1:0-11190 GCA_033628505.1 Tringa tobata | reverse complement strand
GCCCTTAATTTCAGAGGATCAGAAGAGGCCTGGCTAAGATGGAAAATTATAAAATTGGTTCTGTTTACTTCAAACTGGGACACCTTGAACAGACTAGATGGTGTTTATCTCCATCAGCATTCAAGTATCTGCTTGATGCTTCGTTAATGTCACTGATGTGATTTTTTTTCTTTTTTTTTAATTTTTTTTTTGTTTTATAAGCGATCCCCACTGAAATCTGCCTCTGGAGTCCTGGGAGAAGCAGCAGAACGGTGCCACCTTGCCCATTTTTACTGCTTCGTTAGGAATTAGCGACACCTGGCACTCATATGGAGGCTCTGAAGTCATGCCAGTAGACACAATTTCACCTATGGAAAGAAAAGCCCTTCTTGCAATTCCAGAGCAGACCTGGGACGTAGGGATGGACACCAAAGGCGCGTTTGATGCATCGTTGTCGAACACCTCGTGGTGTTCCACACCAGTTCACGAGCAGGGGTTTGAGCCCGTGGGTTTGGTGATGTCCTTAGTGGGTCTCTCAACTTCGTTGAGAGATGAGCAGTTTACATGATGAGCCAGTGAGGGCGGGAGAGACGGATGGATGGATGGATGGATGGATGGATGGATGGATGGATGGCCTCAGCCCACGGTGCAGGGCAGGGAAGTTACAACAGGTCCTTCAGTGAAGGTGGCTCCTGGGCTTGGCTAAGCATGTCCATCCCTTCTGCTGCTGGCGGGTGGGTTGTGTGGCTCCTCCAAGGGAGGAAGGATACTGGGGCTGCTTCTTCACCGCCACACCAGGGAATTTGGGGTGGTTATTTTGGGGTTTAGGGAAGGTGAACACCAGTTGACTTTCCAGGGGTTGGTTCCACAGCACACGTGCCTTCAGCAGCCGCTGCCGAAATCCACACCAAACCGTGAATCCCGTTGCTGCCGCTTCCTGCAGTAGAATTCCTTGCTGTCCTTACGCCCCAGCGGGACACGCCAGCGTCCCCCCTGCAGCAGAGACTTGGCACCCGCTGAAGAGGGCACGCGGTTCCCCTTGCGTTTGGCCATCACCAGTCCCCATCCTGGAAGGGGTAGGTTGCCACACAGTGGACCTACCTTGCTTTTCTCCAACCTGCTGGTAGCACAGCCTGTTGATAAAAAACGACATTGTCATAAATGTGGTGAAGAAGTTCATGTTCTCTTTTTTTTTTCTTTCTTTTTTTTTTTCTTTTTAAAGCCTCATGAATTGGTCAGCTTCCTACAGTGTTTCCAGAGATGCTTCTCTGGGCATTTTTTAGGTGTTGAGCCGAGACCATCAATAACAGGTCTGCTTATTGGTGGGGAGAGTCCTCTGCTGTTGTGCTTGCACCCCGGCATTCAAGGGGACATTGCCCAGGTGTTTCTGAAAAAGGTCAAGGGTAACATCAAAAAAATTCAAACCCAGGAACAAAATTTCCCCAAATATCTCAGGTAACTGAAATCCATGGGAGGTGAGGGAAGTTTTTCTTGATTTCTCACTATTGGTCGGCTGTTGGTGCACCCGTAACGCCAAGAGTGGCTGGTACTGTTGATGGGACAGTAAGACCAAAGAGTCCTTGACGTGTCTTTATTGCTCAAAATCCCTTAGGTGTCTGTGCCGATAGCTACATCGTAATTTATTTTGATGTATGTTGCTATTTTGTCAACCTTGATAAAGGTGGTCATTTTAACCGCGAAAATACAACTAAGAAAGAAGCTTTCAGGAGGTGGCCTCAGGTAGAACCCCTGCTGTAGCTTGCCTGGCCAAGCTACTATGCCAAGAATTAGCTTGAATAATATGCAAGAAATAGGTTTGCCTTGCGCTTCTGGTAGATTCTTCTGTCGGCCAAATACGGTGAAGCCAGAAGCAACAACTGCACGAGCCGCTGCTCGTAGCGTGAGCGAGTCTTGGTGGGAAACAGCATTTCAAGGATGACTTTGAGGCACGTTTCGGCCCTTGCTGACTAAAGTTGTTCTCTGACCACCCTGTTCTGATGTGGCTCCTGCGGGGCACGGCACGTTTCAGCTCAGCCTGGCCACTTCTGGCACCGGAATCCTTGGAACCCTCCATCCCTTTGTCCATCCAGGGTGGAGTGTGGCTGTACGTGTATGTTCCCGTTGGTGACACGGGAACGAGGGCAGGTCTTCTTCTCGCAGGGTCCCTTTGCTTGAAGGAGGGTGTGGGCTGCAGCCTCCTTCAGAGCCTTCAGGGAAGGTGGCGCCTCTTCAAGATCCTCCTGCATCAAGGATGGGGAACTGGGAAATATTGCAACTGCTGCTGGAGACTGCCAGCGGGGTGTCTGCTGTCTGGTGGGGTTCTGCTGCTGCAACTTCAATGGGAGCCATTAACTCTGACTTAAAAGTGCATATATATATATATCTATATATACATCTTTATATCTTCTAGTTCAAACATCACTTTCTGAACTGTCTACCTAGAAAAAAAAAACAACCTCTGGTTTGTTCTTCAGCGCTTTTGCTTCCTCCAGCCGTGAGGAGCAGCAGGTCCCATGTCCACCACTGGGGCAGGGAGGCTGGGGGTCTGCTTTGATTCCGGGTCGGGCTCGTTTACCACGTAACCTTGATGGGGGACCAGCTCCCCTGAAACCCCCGAGTTTGGTAGTAGGTGAGGGCTTTGTAGGTAGGTGGCGGGGCGAAGCCGGTGCCCTGCAACTGGCTCGTTAGCGCAGTAAAAATATATTGGGTTCCTAAGATGTTGACCAATGGGTTTGGGAAACAGATGATTGATTCACACAGCTGAGAAACGGGGGCCGTAATGTGTTTTGCCAGAGGAGGCCGGTTTGACGGATGAGTTCATTTAAGGATTATGCTATAGATAGAGCTGTTGACAGAACGAATTTGTTTTTATTTTTCATCAGTAGATATAACACAAAGCAGAACTAATTGAAAGTAGTTTCCTGGTGGCATCTGGTTGTGTTTCTTGCTTTAAGTCTTTCACAGGCTGTAAAATTACACCAAGGACTTTTCTTCGCTTCCATTTGCTTTCCAAGTTTTCCGTTGCAGCTTTTCGAATGGGTTCCCAGTGTGTCAGGCACGGTAAGAAGTCGTGGACAACACAAGAAATGGAGCTGGGCTGTCATCTCTGCCTCTTGCACAAATGTTCTGGTGCACATCACAAATCCACGCCCTGAGCAGACGTGACGGAGGTGTCCTCACCTTAGAGCTGATGGCAAAGCTGAGACGTGAATGCCCTTCCAGATATTTTTGGTGGCATTTTAAACTGTGACCTGTGCTAAATATCATTCCTACGTGGACTGATCTCTTGCTGTGTAAGGCTCAAACCTGGAAGGTGGTTATGTTTACCCAAGGAGATGTTCTGAGGCTGAAGGAAGGTGTTGAGATAAGTTCTGGAAATAGCTTTTCCAAGCAGCCAGAGAGAACAAATCCCAGTGTTTCTTCAGGGGTTTGGCTCACTGCATTCATTCCTCTCCTGGTTGGATTGCTGTCGCCTGCCTGGCTCAAGTTGTTCATGAAGTTCAACAAGGCTGTTTGTGAACCTCATGAAGTTCAACAAGGCCAAGTGCAAGGTCCTGCATTTGGATCAGGACAATCCAGTCATCATTATCGATACAGGCTGGGGGGGGTGGTGTGATAGAGAGCAGCCCCACGGAAAAGGATTTGGGGGTACTGGTGGATGAAAAGCTGGACATGAGCTGACAATGTGCACTCACAGCCCAGAAAGCCAACCCCATCCTGGGCTGCATCAAAAGAAGCGTGGCCAGCAGGTCTCGGGAGGTGATTCTCCCCCTCTGCTCTGCTCTGGTGAGACCCCACCTGGAGTCCTGTGTCCAGCTCTGGAGTCCTAAGTACAGGAAGGACATGGACCTGTTGGAACGGGTCCAGAGGAGGGTCAGGGTGATGATCACAGAGCTGGAGCACCTCTGCTGTGAAGACAGGCTGAGAGAGCTGGAGTTGTTCAGCCTGGAGAAGAGAAGGCTCCAGGGAGACCTTATAGCCTCTTCCAGTACCTGAGGGCGCTACAGGAGAGCTGGGGAGGGAGTGTTTGCAAGGGCATGTGGCGATAGGACAAGGAGTGATGGTTTTAAACTAGAGCAGGGTGGGTTTAGATTAGAGAATAGGAAGAAGCTCTTTACGATGAGGGTGGTGAGACACTGGGACAGGTTGCCCAGAGAGGTGGTGGAGGCCCCATCCCTGGAGGGGTTCAAGGTCAGGCTGGATGGGGCTCTGAGCAATCCGATCTAGTTAAAGGTGTCCCTCCTCACTGCAGGGGGGCTGGACAAGATGACCTCTAAAGGTCCCTTCCAACCCAACACATCCTAAGATTCTATGACTGCAGTGGGGTCTCAGCTCCACGAGTGTCTCCTTCGGCTGTTGGTGGCTGTTGCGGGGGCTGCACCGGCACCTCTGAGCAGAGATGATGCAGGCTGTTGGGGTCGAAAACTGGACTCTGTGGTTCAAACCCGGGCTACAAATCTGATCGGTGGGGGTTTGGCTTGTTTCTTTCTTCTTTCTGTCTTCCTTTTCCAGTTGTGGTCAAGTAAGAGTTTTCCAGAAGCGACTCGACTCACCTCGGGGGCTGAAGAACAGGAAGGCAGCAAGCACAGCAGCACCCACCAAACTGATGGGCCAGCAGTCGCGAGGGAGAAGACACCCCCAGGTCTCTGCCACCGAGTCCCAATACCTGAGGAGAGCGGTCCACATGATTTTAGGGTGGCATTGGGGGCTAAATTCTAGCCTTCGCTTGGCCTCAGACCTGAACTTTAAGCGCCAGCCAAAACATAATCCACGTTTGAGCGCCGTCCATGGGTCTGCCTCATCTTCTGCTCCTCACATGTGCAGTCATTCAACAGGAGCTGAAATGTGCTTTCTCTGCCAAGAGCCCTCGGTTTCCAAACAGCTACATCAGCGCGGTGAGTGATGGAGTTTCCATCCACTGCTGTAGGCCAAATGCAGTCGTCTGAATTCAGGTCTTGGCAGGTAGAGAAGCTTGGAGTTGTCGATGATTTTTTTAGGTGAAATCATACTTAATTGCGATTTCTCGTGCTGTGCTTTAAGTTCTGTCAGAGCTCTTGGGATTGCAGATGAATGGGAGCGTTTTATCTCTTAGCCGGTGAGATTTTCTCTTCTTTAATTGACCTTTAAAATAATTTAGTCTGGGCTTGGATCTGGGTTAAATATAGCTGGTTATTTTTACTCCGAGTATGTAACGCACGAAAGAACCTGGGTATCCTTTGAATGTGTTTTGACAGGCGCGGTGTCTGTGTGCAGGTATGTATTTATAAACATTTGCACTGGGTGCATTAAAATGACACTTTCAAAACCCAAGTCCCTTCTCTCCTGCAGCAAAATATTTGCACAAAATGCAGTGTTAGGTTTCCAAAAACTTTCCAAGTTCAAAGAGAGCAAGACACTCATTGGAAAGGAGGTAGCAAGGAGGGGATGTGGACTGAGCCCTCAGTAGTTAGGAAGCGGACACGAAGCCATTATTCACTTTGTCCCTCAAAACCAGGACCAGATGGTTGCCTAAAGACACTGCCCAACAGGAAAGTCAAAGCAAGCCTAAGGGAAAGACTTCTCTACCAGGCTTCAGGGCGCTGCAGAGCGCCTCGCTGGTGATGCTATGGGGGTCTGCTAAAACTTCCACAGGGTAGGATTAAACAAACTCGTGGAAAACAGCACAAACAGTGCCTGTTCCCTGAGAAGCCCCACACGTACAGCAGGCAACATCTGTCTGCAGAAGACCCTACAGCAGCGCGGGCTAGAAGCTGGCTGGGCGAGGGACAACTGCTCTTCCCTTTCCTTCTTCCCCTTGTTTTCCAAACTACTGTCAGAGGTGAGATGCAGAGCTCCTGTTCTTATTGAACGTGATCGTTCTCATCTCCCTAATTTCTGTGAAAAGCCCATTAATTCAAAGGAAATAATGCCTGCAAAACAGAAGCAAGATCCCAAAAGCTTCTTTCCTCCAATCCCTTGCCTAAGGCTTATTTCAGTTCAAAAAAAGAACCACCAAAAAAAAAAAAAAAAAGGAGATTAAATTCAAAGTATTTGGCAGGAGTTTACTCTGTGGTTTTTTTCGGACACAAACTTCCTTTCCCTTGACCTGCTCTTCCCTTTTCTTCCCGATAGCAGAGACGCCCCATCCAGCCTGGGAACCTCCCATCTTTCATCTCATGTTCCAGAGACTGGAGATGCTTAGCTGATTTCTTTCTCCTCTGCCCGTTGCTTCAGCTTCCAGTTTTAGAGACCACAGGCCAAATCCACGTGTCGTGAACACCGGCCTCCAGCCTCCACCCAGCCCTGGGTGGTTGGAATGCATGGACTGAAGCGATGCCCTAACTTCTGGGGACAGTGCTTTGAGCACGGACGAGGTCTTCGCTCGTCGTCCTGCAGATTGCTCTGCTGGAAGGTCTGTTTTTAGGGAGATGCTGCTTCTCCTGCCAGCACTGCGTGCAAGTATGCGTGTCTTGGTGGCATTAAACTAGGGGGACTAGAGCTGGCTGGGGAGATGAAGGTGGTTTTGCCCCTTCCAAAGGTGTTGCTGGGATAGCAGGGTACTGTAATGAAACCTAGAGATTAGCTGGTGGGACTGAAGGCACAGTCACACTTGTACAGGCTTGTAGGTTGTAGGAATAGGGCCAGATCCCTGGAAGCAGATGAATCCTTTCCTTGGTGCTCACCATTTCTGACATCTTGGGAGCCACCAGGAAACCACCTGGGCAGCAGTGCGTATTTGCATACTGTGTAACTGCAGTCATTTGGAACTAATTCTTCCTTTGTGGGCCTTCACTCCCTGCAGGGAAGAAAGAAAAAAAAAAAAATTAAAAGGCTGCTGAATCTAATCCATAAAACAAAAACCTGCCTGGGGGAGCCAAGTCCTACACAGTGGAGGAATCCTCAAGTTCTGAAAGAGCAAAGGGTGGCAGTGCCAGGACCGAGGACTTCCTCACTCCTTTAAAAGCCAGTATCTGGCTAATAGAGGAGGACATACGCACCCAGGTCCTTGTGGGCTGGCCCACCACCTCCTTGAGCGGGAACAGCTTGGAAAGAACTTGAAACTCTGAGAAAGAGCAGACTGAATGTAGTTTCACATACCCACGTTCTTCCTACCCGCCTTGTCTTCTCCCAGCCATCACTTCTCATCTCGTGTTTGATGGGGGAACGTCTCTGCTGGCTGAAGGCTAATGCCTGAAGCTGCAGCCTCCCTGAGGAGGTGGCTCTGGTTCATCATTGCCCTGCTGTTTATGCAGCCATTTACACCCAGATTCCTCCTCAGTTGGGTGGTGCGTATGTCTCAGACGGGTATAAATGAGTGCCTGGAGCAGAGCAGCAACCATGTCTGCTCTGTGTCCTGGTCTCCAGAAGGAAAGACTGGGTAGGCAGAGCTCCAGGGGACTTCCATCGCTCTTACCCTTTTTTCCCTTGCCATCAGGGTGGGAGTGCAAAAAGATCAGCCCAAGTCCATCAAGTGTGGCTGCAGCAGTGAGAGTGGAGATGGGTGGATCACGGGGTTGGTTTTTTTTTTTTTTGGTTGGGGAGAGGGATGGAGGGAAAAGGTAAAAATGTCCCGTTCTCAGATAGTGAGACATAACCTCTGGTCCTCTCAGCTGGCAGCCTGTGATCTGAGTCACCAAATTCCCTTCTCCTAGAACTGCTGCCGCCACTTTTCAGGGGGTGGAAAGCCCCGTTAGCTCAGACCTACCCGATGCCACTTGGCAGCTGCGGTGATTTACAGAAGAAAAGGCTCATCATCTGCAACTGCCAAGGCAGGATCTCCAACTTCGTTTGGAATACTTTTATTCCTCCGGGTGATTTACTGCTCAAGCACAAGGTGGTCATTTTATCTCTCTTTTCTTCACCCTTTGCCCGTGACAGGCTGTCTCCCGCGCACGACCCCCTTCCAGAGCCGTGGTGTCAAAGGAGGGAGATGAAAGCTTCTCCGTTTATCCAGGAGCCCTCCCGTGCAGTCTGCTGGAAGACGACCGCGCAGCAAATCGCCCTGTCCCTTTTGCTGGCACCTCCAGCGTGTTACGTGGTGTCTGGACCTTCAGCAGGCACCTCACGCCTGCTAATGGCTTTGAGAGTCAGCCAACCCATGGGTTATTTACAGCGGGCAGGTCTCGAAACCGGGGGGGTCAGGTTTTCCTACCCTGACGTGGTGGTTTCGTTCGGAGGGACACATAAATCCCCTCCTGCCATTTGCAGCTTAAACCTTCTGAGTGTGAAGCCGGTGGGTTAAAGTTTCCAGTGATAGCAGGAAAGGGGTTTTAAAGGGTTGTTCTCCCGACTCGGAGGGGCTCCGGGCGCTTTGTCTGAGTCGTGAATCACTTTACGCTGCGAGATTTACAGGCATTAAGCTCTCCTCTTGGTGTCCTTTAGCTCCGGGCTTTGAAGTCGTAACCGAGGAAGTTGAGACCTCTCCGTTGTTCCAGGGTTTCTTCTATTTAAGGTGCTATTCTGGAAAGTCGCAATGACATCTTAATTAGGTGCTCTGAAGTGAGATACAAGAAGGGAGGTGGGGTGGGACACAGAACTCCTGCACTTGAAGAGTTTGATCCTGCAGCTCCAAAATTCACGAGCGGGAGGATGAACCACTCGCATAAAGCAAACTCTGGATTTTATTCCCAAGCCTCTCAAGACTCTAATGCAACAATTATTCAGAGCTGTGTGTATCTACAGCGGTCTGGTTCAGAGTTAACCGGAAGACTTCCCAATCTTGAAGACTTCCCAATCTTGAAGACTTAAACCACTAAGAAACAAGCCTTTATAGCTTATATAGTATGTATAGTGAACAAGCATTTATAGCTCATATATACACTATACTATCTCAGGCAGTCAGAAAGCACAGGGTCATTTCTGGGCACACGGTTTGCAAGTGGATGAGGCAGGATCAGAGGCATCTTTTCAACATATGTGCATGTTTAGAAGGGAAAAAATGTCCTCTGTAAAACCAAGGGAGTGAAAATAAACTGGGTTCCTAAGGGCATTGAACACTGTGCCATATCCCAGTCATTTAAACAATAAATCTCTTACAAAAGGTAACTAGCTATTAATGACACAAAGTGGGGGGTTGGCTTGGTCTCGTGTCAGAAAATAAGCCTTTTCTCCATCGAGATGTGGGCGCTCCTGTAACTGGTAACGTGCTGCAAACACACCTTCAGCTTTCAACATTTCTAGAATTTGGAAAAGATAATCTTACAGATCAAAGTTCTTCAAGTCACCTTGCCCCCAGCACTTAGATTTTTGGGAACTGCAATTTCAATCTAATTCAACTGATTATAAAAAAAAAAAAAATAATCTGCCCATCGAAACGTGGACTGATCCACAAAACTCCGTGTAGATAGAAGCAGGGGAACCTCTCTCTGGCTGTGACCAGGAGTCTGTCCGGAACAGGATGGATTTCACCAATTTCCTTTTCCCAGAGCTCTCAGAAGAGGTGACCGGTCCTGCTGCGCGGTGATGAGCTCGTTGTGAAGGTTAAGGACAAACACCACAACGTGAATGAGTTAATGTTTCTTCTTTCAGCCTTTCAGGGAAACAAACCCAGCACCCAGCAGAGCACCTTGAACTTCCTCAGGGCTACAGCCCCTGCAAGGTGGCCGCTCTTGTTCTCAGACCTCATTGACTTCTCCAGCCCTTCCTCCCCCTCCAAGGTAGTAATTTACAGACCTTGTCCCCCAAGGAATAAGTTCAAATCTTGACGCTGAGTCTCCCAGCCCACACAGGGCTATTTGGGTGATGAGGGCACATGAGAACAGGTCTGAAGCCCCCAACCTTGCCCCGGGGAGGGTCACCCCCACCCTCTGCATGCAGCCTGCTCTGAAGGGCCCCTCAACTCTGGGTTTTCTCTGGAGAAGAGGAGGAGAAATGACTTCTTGGAGCTAGATTGAAATGTATTGAGGTTGTGTGGCCTGCCAGTTGCCACGTGATGGATTTACGCGTGTTTATTTAGGTCCGTGCTCTGGAAGTGATGAAGGTCCGTGTCCTTCATGGCATCGATGATGACTTCTGCTAACAAGAGGAGCAATTTCCGCCTAAGATGGCTCGGTGTTTGCAAGGTATCGTGGCATTTCTCTGTTTACAAATGGAGACCGCTTAAGCTCTGCCAATTTTGAAGGCGTGGGCATTTTGAGAGCTCAAGCAGAAACTAATGAGAAGATGTAAAGGCTGCAGCGTTAACGCTGGCGTGACCTCTGAAGCAGCTGCAGGGGGAACGGGGAGCTCTAAAAAAAAAAAAAAAGAAAAAAAAAAGAAATTCCTTTCTGTGGCGAAAGGATGTAGGTGATTTGATGGATGAATGTTTTCCAAAGATGACCGTGTCCTTCTCAGAGGTCGGCGATGCACAAACGCACGTGCGTGTTTATTAACCCCTTGGTGAAAGTCCAGGCAGGCGGCCGGGGCCGCGCTGGAGAAGGGGGTTCCCTGCCCTGGTGTGTCACCGGCTCCACGGGGAACGGCTCTGTGGGTGGTGGAAGCTTTTCAAAATCATTTTCCTGGGCACGATTAAATACTTATTACATGAGTCAGCCATACGGGCTTCATTAAAGCAGTCAGCTCCGAGGAGCCTCCTCATCTGTTTCTGGAAGCCATCTGGAGGCTGGGGATGGCTCAGGAGAGGCAGGGTGGATGCAGCTCAGTGTGACAGGAGCCCAGTTTCCCCTCTCAGGAGCCTGTTGCTCTCCTCACCCCACGCTCGGGGAAAGGGGCTTTTAATTTTTTTTTTTTTTTTTTTTTTCCTTTCTGCACATTTCTGGGCAAAGAACCAAGGCCCAACATGACTTTGACAGTGAGACTTTAAATATACCCTGTCGGGATGTGACACAGGCACCTTTTTCTGGTGGCAGGATATAACACAGCTTTTAAAAAAAACCCCAACAAACCAAACCAGACGCAAGCTTTTGCACTGGAGGGAGGCGTACCTTGAAAGGAAAGGCTTAATGAACTTTAACCAGCCTTCCAAGATCTTTATTAGTTGCCCCTTTATCAAATTAAATTCACACTGTGCTAGGCAGCTTAAGTACTGCAAGTTGATGTCATGTGCTAAGTGCCAAAGTAGGCTTTAATTGGCTGTTTAAATGAGAAAAGGGGTCCTGCTGCGCAGCACATGCACGTGTGCGCACACTCTCACACACACACACACTCACACACACACACACACACACACACACACACACAGAGCCAGGGGGGCAGGCAGGAAGGAGCCTGGCTCACGCTCTCCCCCTGCCAAAA
>JAHREE010093562.1:0-11273 GCA_033628505.1 Tringa tobata | reverse complement strand
GGAGGGGGCTTGGGGCAACCTGGTCTGGTGGGAGGTGTCCCTGCCCACGGCAGGGGTTGGACTAGACGATCTTTAAGGTTCCTTCCAACCCGAACCATTCTGTGATTCTATGACATGAGGCTGGAGTCTCTGAAAGAGCTGCCTGGCCCCAGTGTTTCCCCACAGCAGAGGACTTCCAGGGTGGAGTTTTAGCTGGGCAGCAGATGGGGAAGGCAAGAAAGCAAAAGGCTCTCTGCCAGCCCTCAGCTTCCTCTGAACACAGATGTTCAGAGGGTTTGCAAGTCTCCTCCACGCTGCTTCCAAAGGCCGCGTTGACAGGGCAACAGAAAGGCAGAAGGAGGCCCAGCTCCTCTGGAGCAAGGGCAGCACCACAGCATCCCTGGGGAAGAGTATTTTGGGGGTAACAATGCCCATTAGAGTCTCCCCATCGCTGGCCGTCCACACGCAGAAGGTGCAGTGAGTAGGTCTGAGGTGGGACAGAACAGGAGCTCTGAGCTTTCGCGTCGGCAGCGACATCACCCTGAGAACCCTTTGAAAAACCCATTTGCCAGAAACTGCAGGTCTGTCAACACCACCCAGCTGTAACGAACAACCCCAGCGTCTCGCAATCTCCTCTCCCTCCCAAAAGCCTCATTACCCTCTTTTACTGCCAAAAACTTCTCATCCAGCTCCCCACAAGGGCCGGACCGATGGATTCCTCTTAAATTCAACCAGTGCGGAGCTGGGAATGAACTGGTGGAAGCCAGAAGCCTGAGGGAGAGCTCTAATGTGGGCACAGAGCAAGAAAAGCCACCCTTGTCTGGGGACAAGGTGCTGCGAGGACACAGAGTCACACGGTTTCTTAAAAACTACCAAATTCTGTGTATCGATACAAATTCCTTGAATCCTTTACAGAAATGTAAAGCATGAAGAAGCGCTTTTAAGTTGTTCCAGCTCTTGCCCTCCCTTTTAACGTCATCTGATCGTCGAGAGCTTCTTTATGAGATCCCAAGTGTGGTCAGAGTGGGAGTCAACACCAACATTCCCAACCAGAACTGATTGTTTAAGCTTAAATGGGATGTAATGAGGCAGCTTGTGGAAATAGAGGAAAAAGTCTGATACTAACCTTCCAAAAGCGTTAAATAAGGCAACGATTTCTTGTCTGGTCAGCTGGAATCCGTAGGAAGGGCCGCTTTCAGGTATCTTTTCTATCAGGTTTTCAGAGAAGAGGATCTTCAGCACCGTGCCCAGGCCCTGCGTCTGCGCGTGGCAAAGAAAGAGCATTGTTTAAGGATGGGTAGACACCTGGGGCCCAACCCATGAGATTTTTTAATTCCCTCCATCATTTTAAGAGAGCAAGACTTGGCTTTCACTTAGCACAGCTCAGAGAAGGCAGCAGAATGGATGTTTTTATTTCTTTAGCATTTCTGTGATGGCAGAGGCTTCCTGTCTAAGTATCTAGAAATCCCCCTCCGGGCCCCCGGGTCCCAGCAGACGAGTTGCTTCCAGACCTTCTCCCTCCCCAACGGAGCTCACCTGCAGCTTCCCCCACAGGCGACACTTGAAGCAGCCAACACAGTCCATTATCTTCGAGATATTCTTAAAGTGTAGCCTAAATTCCTCCTAGGGGGGGAAAAGACGTTCAAGTTGATTGTGGTTACGCGCTAGTTAGAACTTCTTCCATGTGTTAATCCAATAGCGTGTTAATCCTGGATTTCAGGCTAAATTCGGTGGGATTGAGTTAGGGAAATGCTTCCTGAAGTGGGGTCCTCAGGAGCAGTTCCCCCTCTCTCCTTAAGGCACATCCCACCTGTGCCTTGGAGGATCTAAGTACCTTTGGATACTTGTAGGTACCCACAAGTATCCAAACCATTCAGAAAGCAAAATTAATCGGAAATACCCGACCTGGTACCCTGAGTGTACTGGGATCCCCTTCAGATCTGCTATTATCCCAGACACACACCTGAAAATCCCCTTTCAGTAGCCCCAAAGGGAAGGGCTGCCCAATTAATTACCTTTAGTTTAGCAGCTTCCTTTTTATTCCCTGCAAAGAGGGAGTTTTCATCGAAATGCAGTGGGAAAGACCTGAAATGGAATAAAAAGAGTTTTATCTCTCCACAGCTTGTTTGTACGGCTGAAGTCCAGCTCCACAGAAGCATCTGGTGATGGTACTGAAACCAAGAGTGTCAGACACTGGGCATCTCTGGATGTATTTTCAGTCAAGCTGCTTGTTTCTTAAACCCCTTGGAGGCTTCCAATTTTCGCTTGGAGACCTTTTCAGCAATTGCTCTACGGTTTCTAAGCAAGTGGAGCCTGTTGAAAGCACCAAAGGGTGCTTTTTGGGAGGGTGACAAGATAAATTCAAGTATCAATCACTTGAGGAGACCACACTTTTCCACATGGTTCCAGTATCTTGCATTCACAGGATCACAGAATCACATGGGGTTGGAAGGGACCTCTGGAGATCATCTAGTCCAACCCCTCTGCCAGAGCAGGTCCACCCAGAGCAGGTCCCACAGGAACGTGTCCAGGTGGGATTTGAATGTCTCCAGAGACGGAGAGAAGTCTCCTCTCACTTCAGACTCTGTCCGACAGCCCAAACCTCTCTTACCAACATGCTTAGCATTATTTTCTAATCAAAAACACAAATCCAGGGCTGGTGTTCCACGGGTGAGTCAAACAGGGAGCCAATTTCAGGGCCGACGCGTAGGCAGTTATTAAATCCAACTCGGCTAAATCAAAAAGGCAACCTGGACTATTAAACCAGGGGCTTAATTACCCTGGTTTGCAATTTGAATAGAGATACCAAATGTCCTCCCAGCAATGCCAACCCTACTGCACAAACCACACTCTTCCCCCTACAAGAAAGAACCCAAAAACCTGCCTTTCCAGGAGCTTTAAGCGAAAGGTTAAGCGGGCTCAGAGGTGCCAGGGTGGAAAGAGCCATTTCTCCCCGAATGTAATTACTTGGCCAGACGGAGAATTTCCAGCAACAGGTTCTTCACTTCCACATCCTGACTTCTATTCCCTGTGTAGAGCTGGAATCCCGGGCGGTCGAAGAAGGGCAGCACTTTGGAAAGGGCCCGCAGCTCAATCAGGTAGAGAAAATAGAGGTTCTTGAGTCTCCTGGGCCCTTCCCCTCGGGTGAGGACTTCGTCAAATCTCTGCTGGAACTCCGTAACGTTGGGGCCCCATTTCTTCTCTGACCACGTATCTGAGAGAGAGAAAAAGAAAAAGCCAAACCAATGGGGTGAGGTGGGTGGGTTTAGTTCTGGTTCACCTCCTCCTGCTGTCAAAAGGAGACTCTGACTAGGGAGGTCCAACCTTTACAGGAGTCACAGCTCTTTCACCAACCACAGATTGGTCAAGAGCTGGGAGGACAGGCTGAGAGAGTTGGGGGGGTTCAGCCTGGAGAAGAGAAGGCTCCGGGGAGACCTTCGAGCCCCTTCCAGTCCCTCAAGGGGCTCCAGGAGAGATGGGGAAGGACTCATCTTCTGTAGCCTCTCCAGCAGAAGCCACCCCTTTCTACAGAAGCCAGTCACAGACACACACTTGGCTGGCTGCAATCAACTTTATTTTCCTAATCCTCTCTGCCGATTCCCAGCTCATCTCCTGCCTTTGATGTTTCCCTGTTATTCTCTCTCCCAACCCTAACGTAGCCTAACTCACATCGAGGCGAGGCCTACGTGGGCTGTAGGGACTTAAATATAATCGCTTAGTTAAATCTAAATTACTTATCCAAATTGCAACAGCTGTCTCCAAATCTGTGCTTACTTTTTGTAAGCTTTAGCAGAACACAGGTGGTAGGCTCGGTCCACAGGTACCAGGACTAAATCCTTCAGGAAGCCCATCAGAACCTGCACCCTGCATGGCAGGAGCAGTGTGTCACGGGCAAGACACACAAAAGGTGTTTGCACATCAATTTTCAACCCCAGGGGTTGAAATGTAAATTTTTTAATTATTTTTTTTTTTTCGGATAGCTATTTATGGAGAAAGGAAAAAACGGAAACAGATCAAGGTTCTTGGGAAAAGCCCAGCCAAGCATTTCACAGTTGAGGTGTGATGATCACTGAAGTGACCGCCGTGAAGACTGGCCACCGTATGTGGTTAGAAACCCACTCCAAAATAACCTTGGAGGAAGAACAGGAGGAATAACGTGCTGGAAGTCTTGGTACAGAGCACGCTAGAGCCATTTTTAGACCCAGAGGCCACGTGGTTGCCACATTCCTGATTCTGTCACACAACCTGCGTGCCGAGGGAGGGGAGGGAAGAGCACAGAAGTCGGCCTGAAGCCTACTGGAATGGGGCAAGCATTCAGCAGAGCCACAGAAGTGCCAATTTGGGACCGAGGCAGGATACCTATGGCAGAAATTAGCATTTACCTTGTAAAAGGTACCTGGCGCTCAAATGGATGTTGATGCTTGCGTGGAGACCAGAAATGAGTCTGTAGAAAGCTCGTTTCTCTACACAGACACCTGAAAAGGAATGGGGACTTCAAGATATGGAAAGCACACGTTGAATTTCTCTTTCCTGGCTCTCGGGCAGAAATCTAATCCCACCCCAGCACGGCCAGTAACTCCCACCCACTCCCTGGCCATTCCACCTTCATCCTGGGAAGAAGAACGGAGTTGAGAGTGAGGATTACCTTTCAGCCACTTGTAAAACGCATGCCCTGGGGACAAAAAGGAGAACAAACGCATCAGTTTGAGACATCCCACAGCAGCAGGAGGCCTTTAACACACTGTGACATGGTTTTGGCCACATCTTTCCGAGCAAAGATGATCCAGGAGTGAGACAAGGGCAGACAAGGGCCCAAATCTGATGCCCTGAAACCACCCCAGAGGTGGCCAGGATGGGGAGACAGGTATTTTTATGAAAAAATAAAATAAAATAGTGCAACCAAGCGGATACAACCACACAAGCCAGTGTTTCACCCACCGCATGCTTGAAAGCAATCTGGAGAACATAGATTTGGTGGTAATTTGGAGACGAAGACGTGCCAAATAGACAGGCCCAGTGCTGCAGAAGGTGAAGAGCTCCAGGGCATGGCCCTTCCCAGCCACCCTGCAGAGCCCGAGGGATTTGGGCACCCAGCTCCTACCAGATGTCAGAGGCTTTTGGGGCTACAAGTCTTCTCAAAGCTCCAGCCCAAAAGCTGCTTTCTCAGCAGTAACAAGTGCTGAGAAAACCATAACGAGTCCCGTTCCTGAAGGTTTACACCACTTCAGTGACAACCTTCAAACAGGACTTGTATTCTTAAAAAAAACCCCTGCTGATTCTTTTTAAGACCTTCACACAAGGATGGGCTGGTCTCGGGGACAGGGACCTCAGAGAATTTCAGGACAGCTTCGGATTTCACCTGGATTTTGCTAACCAGGTGCCTTATCTAACGCTACAGCTCGTGACAGCGTGATAAAGACACCCCATTTGTTTCTGTTATCAGTAAAAACAAACATAATGTCACTCACCTCCGTCATCTCCTGATGGAAAAAAAAAAAAGAGCCCGGATGGTAGAGGGAGAGAAAAGAGGAGATAAAAATTACACATGACCAAAATTAAACTCCAAAGCCCAAATGTTAAGATCGCTCAGTTAATCTGCTCTGACAGGAGAACAAGCCTCTCCAGGGTGGTTTAGAAACTCTCTGAACACAGAAAACACCATGTAATGCTCCTGAATAACCCGACCAACACAAGAAGGATCAATATTTGCAGAGGAAGTAAAACCACCACACATCAAACCAACAGGGAGCGAAGCTGATGATGTTCTTGATGTCTGGGCAGGATGGGGCATCAAGAGACATGGGGTCTCTTAGCAAGAAGCTCTTTCATTTCCAAATCCCTTCCCTACTCTCATTTACACATTTAGCCTTAGCCTCTAGGGCAGGGTTTCTCTTACTGGGTGGTTTCCACAGAGGATCCCAGCCAGGTTCTCGTTTCAAACCGTCACAGATGGTTTTGGTGCTGCTGAGTATGGAAACCAGGGACCCAAGAAGAGCTCAGAGTTCAGTCTTGCTCCCAGCCTCTCCAAAGCTTGCACTTTTGCTAGGAGTGGAGCATCAGCCTTTCTTTCTCCATGATGGATGCTAGAAAGCCACATTTTCAGGTGCCCTTGTGTTGGCCATAAAATTCTACCCTCGATCAAGAGCTACAACATGTTTCTCATTCAGTAGGAGAAGCAGCTCAGAAAGCATTTACTGTTCCTGGAACTGGGATCATACACTACTAAATCACACAGTGAGATAAATAAATGACTCACCTCTACCAGATGTCAAAGGTCTCTTTACATTGTGAGGCCTAAGAGGGAAAAAAATTAATCATTTAAATAAGATATATAAATAAGTGACTGTCTCCTTGCTGCACAGAAACACAGCACAGCAGAAGTAGTTACTTCCCTGCAGTCAAATGACTGTGTGTCCAGGACAACATCACACAGGAGCAAAGGTAGGAAGGATCATAGAATGGTTTGGGTTGGAAGAGACCTTAAAGACCATCCAGTTCCAACCCCCCTGCCCTGGGCAGGGACACCTCCCACCAGACCAGGTTGCTCCAAGCCCCCTCCAACCTGGCCTTGAACCCCTCCAGGGATGGGGCAGCCACAGCTTCTCTGGGCAAAGGATGGGGAATAATGGAGCAGTTTAAGCACATCCAGCCTCTCCACAAAAATCAGCACCTACGGGCTCGTGGAACCTGTCTCCCAAAGCACCTACTTGAAGCAGTTTTCTTCGTAAATGCTGTTCCAGATCTTCCAGGCATCTGGTCCTTTGTAGCCAGTATAACGTTCAGGATTCAGGAGTAAATCCACATACTCCGCGTCAGGAGAATAGATATCTGTGAAGCAAAGTGTTTGCCACTGACCCAGCGCTCCAGAAGGAAAATGCCACCTTCCAAGCCTGATCCAGCCACCCCCTTCACATCCTGGACGCTCTTTGCCAGTAGAGAGACCACCTCATCCCCCTCCAGAGAGGCAGGAACACAGCATTTGCTACTCGTCGACCCGTTGCAGTGGGGAAAAGCTCTCTGAAATATTTACATCATGTTATTTTCAAAATACTCAGAGCCAGAGGGAGGTGGAAAAAGAGAAGAAACACTGTGTGTGTTCCAGGCTTGCTGAAATATTACACGTTGGCCTGAAGGGTCTGCAGAGGTGCTTAAAATCCCAAGACAAGGCTTGCCAGATCTAACAGGTCCCCCGTACCATCAGCTTCGCAGAAGCTGTCTGAGGAGTCATCGTGCCGTGTCCACTGCAGCACCGCCTGCTGGGTTTCCTTGCTGCGAGGAAAGCAGAAAAAGACTATCAGAAATAACACCAAGATCCCAGGTTTCCTTCAAGAAAAGTAAGGATTATAGAAAAAAAAAGAAGCCAAACCTCAAAGAGCCATCAACAGCTCCAAGTCTCTTGGCTTCTTCGCATTCTTCAGCAAGGCTATTGGCTTCTTCTGAATACTGGGTTGAAAAGCAAAGGGGCGACGAGAGAGGAGGATTAAAAAAAGCAGTTTTTCTGCTCTTATAATTCCCCCTTTAAAGCACTAGCCAGTTTAAGCATCAGAAAGACTTTCATGATTCATCCCCTCATCCCCCCTCTGTATTTCCGCAGGATTTCTGCAGTTATTCAGAAGCTTGTGCAATGGGGCTGGTCGCTGCCGGGACTCACGGCAGCCTCTGGCATTTTGCTCTCGGAGAAGTCTCCTCAACTGCTCTACGTCAGTGGAGGAGAACACCCGAGTGGAGGACAGCCACCTCAAGGGCTCTAGAGCGTGCCAAACCCTTGGAAGAGGGTAAGAATTCAGCCACCAAGTGCATCCCAATAAATGCTACCCGTGCTTTTATCAGCTGCAGTGACACAAAGCTGGTCCTATAAAGTGGCATCATTTTGCACCCAGGGACACCCCTACCTTGTAACTTCCAGATCGGATTCCATCAGGGACTTCATCCTGAAAGACAACGTGTGCTACACGTGAGGCTTTCACGAGACCTTTCAGCCTAATCATTGAGAAAGACATGGAAGGCTACCACCATTTCGAGGCGTCAGGAAGGAAGCAAAGCACTCGGCATCGCTTACAACACGTCCCATTTCTGGCTCCCCCACAGAGCGGGGTTGAGCAATTTTCTTGGTGGTTTATTTTGATTTTTTTTTCACAAGACTTTCCTTCTCAAAAGGTCAGCAGCCTTCGGCGGATGGGCACTATGTCAGGTTATGTTTTGCTTACCCAAGCATGAAGGTTGGGGATATAAACCTCCGAGGAGCCGGAGCTGCCTCTGCTCAGCCAACGTCTGGCACCTGTCCCAACCCAAACCATTCCATGATTCTACCATCCTGTCTCCCAGCAGGAGCCCAGGCACCTCTTTTCAGATATTTCACCTCCCAGCCCCTGATATACATCATCCAAAACCTTCCCTTTCCTCACTTCATCATGTAATGTCAACCTCACCAGCCCCACACAACCCCAGCAGGACCCACGAGACGATCAGGCCCTAAGTTCTCCTCAGCTTCCATGTCCTCCATCAGTAGGAAGGCAACAAAACCACTTCCACCAGGAAGAAAACACCACCATGGCAGGAAGAGAAAAATATTTTTGTTATTTTTGTTGCTTTCAGAATGAAATGGACCCAAACCAAAATAATTAAAGCCAGCAGCCACACAGTCAGTACCTAAAATAAGAACAATTTCTAGCTGCTACTAATGTAATTGTCACATTGCTCCTTCACACTGGTTGTGTTCATGATCAAAACCATCCTTTTTAAGGAAAAAAAAAATTAAAAAAAATTTAGGGTTATTTTGAGGAAAAAAATAAATAAATCCATTTTGAGTGCATAATAGGTGCTTTTTGAAGACAAGGGAAGCAAAGGACACTTGTTTGAGGGGTAGGGCAGCTGCTGAGAAGCAGCACCACCACCCACACTGACCACAAAGCCAGGCTGGGTGGCATTGTCACCACCCCTGTCAACCCAGCAACCGAATCCTGATTCACTCACTTTCTCTTCCCTTTCTTTTCAGCCAGACACCTGCAGTCAAGAGGTTTTCTTTTAGCTCAGAGAACAAACTCCTTTTTTTTCCCAGGATACAGAGAAAAGAGCATTTGCTTTTGTTCTGGGAAACAGAGGACTTGGAAAGAGCCATTTCACAGAGAAAGGGCCTGGTCAAATTTGTCAGCCCAAACTGCAAATCACAGCGTAGTTCATGGGCCAACAGGGTGAATATTCTGGCAATTCACACAAGAGGCACTTCTTGTAACAACAATGATTTGCCCCAAAACTCATCTCACTGATACCAAAAATAAGAGAGGGATGAGGCCAAGTTTTTGGCTGTTCAGGGAGGGTCAAAGCCCAAAATGCAAAATTCTGAAAAGTTTTCTCAGTATTACTGCACCTAATAAAGCTCTGGAGCCACAGTTTTGCTCTAGCTACAATAAAGAAAAGAGTAAATCATTTCCCTGCTTCTTCCTCTTGGTCTGCAGAAGCCCAATATAGAAGAGGGGTAAGAGAAGGGATTTGGTACTTACAGACGGGCAGGGCTTTACAGCACAGTCTCTTATCCCACAGTGACTGTTGTCATTCCAGAAAGGACAAGGTTTCTTTAGGTTGACCTAAAAAGAACATATTATCTTGTTACATATTTCCTCCGTGCAACCAAGCCAACCTTGGTTTACCATCACACCAGATCTTCAGACCCTCAGTGCAGGACTTCAGATAACAAAACTTTGAGCAAGGTTCTTCTCATGCTTTTTCATGCACAGACATCTCTGTACCCCCTTCATTCTGACCAAACTTAATATTTCTGTTACAAATCCCAACACTGGAAGGGGAGAGGACATTAACAAACCTTTCTTTCTGATCCCTGAGTTGGTATCAAGTATCATTCTTCTAAAACAATTAACATTTAACAAGATTTCGTGGGTCTGGTAGAGACACCTGTCAGTGTTTGAGAGGCATTTGGACTATGCCCTTAAATAATTTGCTTTAATTTCTGGTCAGCCCAGAAGTGGTCAGGCAGTTGAACTAGATGATCATTGTAGGTTCCTTCCAACTGAAATAGCCTATTTCTCTATCTTTAAAAACATGTAGTTTATTTTAGAAGCATGTTTTTGTATCACATTATGATTCTCCTGACAATAGAAGAGTCAGACTTACTGTTTTGCTAAAAATCAGTATTAAAATGGGGATACCTGATTTTAAAAAGATCAGAAATAACTTCAAGGAAGATTTTATTTTTTTTTAAATAAGAAGCAGCAGCCCACAAAATCCATGCAATAAGCTAATTCTTGTATGAGAAACTTACCTTGTAGTATCTAAAATAGTCGCTTTCCAGAAGTTTATTCAGCCTAGGAAAAAGCTTGTAGTTGTTGAAAGCATCAATGGTTTCTACATCGCAGGTGCAGTCATCTAAATGACCAGTGACCTGTTGGATAAAAAAAATAAAATAAATAAATAAATAATTAGAAATTAATAGAAACAACTTTGCCTCTACTTTTTCACACCGATCATAAAAAAATTCACAGTTTTCTTTCCTTGTCCACACATCAGACAGGGTTATAGAGACCACAGATGTTTCTGCTGGGGACAAATCCAGTGAGACAGGGGACGTTGGTGGCTATAAGAGCTGTGACCCCCACAGAGGGCCAGCTCCAGCTCCCATTTGGGACCAGCCACCTCGGTCTGTAGGTGACACAGGGGTGAGAGCCGGCCTTTGCAGAAGGGACCAGCCAGGCAACTGATAAAGCCACTGAAAATGATGGCACTCAAAGCGAGTCCTTGTTGTCAACCAGCTTTGTTTGATTTAATCAGAAGCACGGCAGCAGCACCAGTCTCTCTCCTGGCCTGGGAGAGCCGTTTGGCAAGAAAAACATTTGTTCTAAATGCCATGTGGAAAGGCAACGCTTCTTGCATCATCCTGAACAACTCAACAAAGCTGTGTGCAAGCCCCAAAGAAAAAAATAAAAAAAAAACTAAACGCAGCACAAATGCAGCTGTGGCTTTCTGACACGTAGATTTACCGTCTGGATGACCAAGTTGCCCAACACAGAAGAAGTTTTGCTTCCCCCACACCCCCTGACAAGTGCCTGGGGAAATCACCCCGGCCAAAAAAACCCATAAAATAATAAAATCAAGCATTGCGACTCATTCACTCTTAACACGACGCCGGGGATTTTTCCTGGATGTTGATGTAGCAACGGAACACGTGGCAGGATGCCATTCCCCAGAATCAGACAAATTCAGAGGTTTAAGACCAAAGCAGTTGTTTTCCGTGAGTATTGTTGATTTATGAGCCAAAAGAATGGGACGTTTGCCACAGTTTG
>JAHREE010093500.1:0-19120 GCA_033628505.1 Tringa tobata | reverse complement strand
CTTTTTTTCCCCAACACAGATACAATAGCAGAAAGGAGCGCCCTGAGAGAGCACGTGTACCCCAAGCTGAGAGAATTCTGCAGGGAAAACTATGGGCTGGAATTTCAGGTAGGTTTTGTTCTGCTGAATCTTGCATTACTTATTCTTGAAATTAACTGTGTTTAGAACAGGTAACTTTTTCAATATATTGTAATTGTATCGTTGGTAAAATAGAAAATTGCAAAAAAAATAATGTATTTCACTTGTTAATTGTACTGAATTGATGTACATAAATTATTTTACAGGCAGATTTGGGGTAAATTTTGAATAGAAGAAAAAATCCCAGGGTTTTACAATGCGACATGGCAGTGGTGGTAAAAGCAGTATGGCAACAAACTGACAACTTTCACGTTAGAAACAATTCTATTTTAGATATTCAGATTTAGATTTTAGATATTTATTTTTATATATTTGAGATATTTTTGATATTTTTGATATATTTTATATTTCTATATTTGATATTTTGATATATTATCTGAATACTTTAGATATTCAGATTTAGATATTCTATTTTAGATATATTTAGATATTCAAAGTATTTGAACTGGCTCTCTGTTAAGAGATGGCTTAAAAACATTGCTCGATTTTCCAAAAGTTCCGATTCTACATCCTCAAGCCTTCCTCACACACCAGTATTAACCTCCCACGTTAGTGACCCCAAAAACCTCAGCTTTCCGGAGCGTAGCTCACTTGGAAACAGCTAAAGCCTTTCAGACCACATCCTGTTCCTCCCAGTGTCCTATTCTTGATGCACACGCAGCTGGATTTTAATCAAAGTAACAAGTTCTTCAATTAGGATATTTGGTTTTAATTCCCCGAGTCGCAGTGGAGTTGCTGAATCTGCACGGTGGCAAATTCCAGAGTGGTTTTGGAGTAGGGCTATAAAAGAATTTCCTCTGAAGGTCCCAGCTGATTGGGAAGTCCCAGCTGCAGCGGGACATGCAAGGAATACCAAAAGAGATTTAAATAATAAAACTTTTCCCACCTGTCACTACCAGGTGATATTAATGGAAAATACCAACTCGGAATTTCTCAGTCATCTTTGAGGAGGGAGATGTCTCCTCTGAGTTGATCACAATCCACTGAATTCGTTGTGAGGGGAAACCTCTCTGTCTTCAAATGGATTGAGGTAGTCTCTAGGGGAGGAGTAATTAAGTTTAATGCAGTTGATATGCATGGAAGCAAACTATTTTATTACATAGTTTCAACACCTGCAGCATCCTTATGCCATACGAGGTCTGAGAGATGGCTGCACCAACACGTTTCTGAAAACAGCTAGGAAGGATTCACATTTCTGTGGGAGAAAAGTAGGAAAACCCGTACAAAAAAATACCGTGGGAAAGCAGCAAAGCCGGCTGGAGTCGGCTCTGAAGTTGGCTCTATCAAAACATTGGGGTTTGCCTTTTCCATTCTGGATACATGATTTTCTCAGGTTAGGACGCAAAATCAAGACTACAGTTTTTAGTGCAGTGGTGTCAAGAAAATAATATGTATTTTTCAGATACAAGGATAAATTTCTATTTCCCTGTACAGAGCAGAACACAACGTCTCATCCTGAGCTGTAATCTCCTACTGACCAAACAAGAACTACCTTGCGTGCGACTACCACGAATACACTATATTATGGGGTGAACTGCAGACAGCCTCTTCCTGACAAATCGTGACCCAAATTAAATGCATTTGAGCACATTTGTGGCTCCAGCTTCCGCTGAGTCATTTGGCTGCACCGATAAGTGTCCTCAGGCGTCCCCAGGTCGGTGGGAGCCGTCAGGGAGCAATAACCAGCACGTGTGTGGAAGCAGAACTGAATATATTCAATCAGTCACAGAATCACAGAATGCTGTGGGGTTGGAAGGGTCCTCTGGAGATCAGCTCCTCCAACCCCCTGCCACAGCAGGGTCACCCACAGCAGGTCCCACAGGAACGTGTCCAGGAGGGTTTGGAATGTCTCCAGAGAAGGAGACTCCACCACCTCTCTGGGCAGCCTCTGCCAGGGCTCTGCCACCCTCACAGCAAAGAAGTTCCTCCTCAGGTTGAGATGGGACTTCCTTTTCCATTGAATCAGAAAATATTTCTGAAAAACGAGTATTGGTGAGGACAGAAGTAAGTTGAGAAGAAGACTCCTGGAGTGCATGGTGTTTTGTACCTGAAATACAGTATTCTTTTTAGGGGAGGATGGAGCGGTTAAAGAAAATAGAATCATAGAATGGTTAGAGTTAGAAGGGACCTTAAAGATCATTGAGTTCCACCCCCTGCCCTGGGCAGCGACACCTCCCACCACACCAGGTTGCTCCAAGCCCCCTCCAACCTGCCCTTGAACCCCTCCAGGGATGGGGCAGCCACAGCTTCTCTGGCCAACCTGGGCCAGTAAAGTAGTTGTAATCGAAAAATTGTAGAGGATAACTAACCGTAGTTAATTAGCAGCATAGTCTTCTTGGGAACAATGAGCTCTTTCAAATCATTTTCCCCATGTGACTTATGCTAGAAGGAAAGTGGAATTTTGCATGAATGAAATTTTTTAGTGGTTTGGGTTTTTTTAAGCACTTGGAAGCAATAAAGATATAATTATTTCATCTCCTTAGGAAAAAAAAAATCTGTGAAACTGTAAGATGGGTAGGACCAAAGCTAAAATAAGCAAAAGGACACACTGAATTATGAATGAAACAGCTCTGTTAGGGGACTGGTGGAACTGAACTAGACCAGTGTCAGTCGGCTGGGTGTGAGCAGCTCTCCAGGGAGCACTGGTTGTGTCCCACCTCGGCAGCCTCGCTGAGAGCCAGCGTGGGCGTTTCTCACACTGTTTTTCCAAATATAATTCAAAACCTACTTCAGCATCAGACACAGTTGTCTCCTTGTTCCACTTCTTTAGTTTTGTCAGTCCTCTTTATTTCAGTTTACATAAAGAATAACCGATAAGCCCCTCATTTCCTGGTGTCTTCAGAGGTTTGATGGCTAAAATATTTCTTCTTGCAGGACAAAATTATAGCATGTGAAGATACTGTTGTGGTTTAAGCCCAGCTGGCAGTTAGGATCCCACAGCCACTTGCAGAGTTCTCCCCCTTCCCTCCCAAGAAGGGCAGGGAGAAGAGGAAGGAAAGGAAGGAAAAGAAAAGAGGAAAAAAAGCCCCCAAAACCTCATGGGTTGAGATAAAGATTGTTTAAGAGAATAATATCAGAAAAGGAAAATAGCAATAATAATGATAATAATAATGTTAAAAGTATATACAAGACACAAGTGGTAAGGAATATTCCATTATTCTATCTATACCCCTTCTCTGCTTCTACAGGAGGCTGAAAAGAGTCCTTGAAAAGTATTAACATTGCTCAGCAACAGCTAAACCAGTATGCATTATTGACATTCCTTTCACAGCAATCACTAGAAAGAAAATTAACTCTTTCCCAGCTGAAACCAGGATGGCGCCAAAACTGTGTTACCCCATGAAAGTAATCTATAACACCACACCAAAGGCAACCACTGAGCTCCCAGTATCTGCAATTCCAGAGAATTTACTCTTTACATTTACAGAATTAACATGATTTCTGAAGAGTTAATTAAAATAGAAACTGCTTTGGTGTTTCAGATGAGCTGCACAATAAATTCCTTCAAGCAGTAATTCAAATATTTTTGACTGTATGCTAAGATGCTCCAATTTTATGGCCAGAATTGTATCATACATCACTCAAGTAATCAGACAGCTGAATACAACGTGAAGTTCAATAACGAAGTCATACACATAAATAACAGAAGGGAGAGAGGAAGAAGGGAATGCTTTTTTCCTAGTAAGACTAAAAGAGGAAAGGGCAGAGAAGAAATCAGTGCAGAAGAGGGAAATAGGAAGGTTGTTCGAGATGCAGTTTTGCAAACTGCAAAAGTTCGAGAAGCTGCTTGTTCCAGCAAAATTTTTGAACAGAGTTTCCATAAAAAATAAAGATATTAAGTGTATTTTCTCGGCAGTGTAAGCTACAGTGCATTCTATACACTGGGCTATTTTGCTCCTCATCGGTCAGCCCGTACATGAGCTCTGATGTTTGGTGACAGTGCGCCTGCTCCAGCAAACACTGACTCGTGTCCCCACATTTTCTGGTAGAAATAAAATCCAAGACGGTCAGGGCAGAAATACTTCTAGGATTAGGCCTTAAACCTTGGCATTTATTGTTATGAGAAATTTTCCAAGGAGATCAACCAGCTGTAAAGGGGTGAATTTGACTTTTACGTCAACCCATTATTAGTTGTTACATTAGATCTTTGGGCTGATTTTATGATCTGCTTAGTTTTGTAATTCTGTTTCTTAGTGAAACAGCAGAGTGCAGAAGTACAGTACAAATAATATCACAATAACAATACTGTAGTATATTTATGACAATACAATTTTTATTTTTTTTTAACTATCCATTCGGCCTTTTTTTGGTTCAAGTTACATACATGATGTATGTAATCAATAGTGGCTTAAATGAGAGGGTGGTAGCACGTACCCTAAGTTTTATTCCAAAAGAAATGCATATGCATGATCCCTACACTAAATTCAATTTCTCACAGTGAGAATTCAGCCTTTTAGATAAAATGTGTAGCGAAATCACGTTTCATCACTTAATTTCTTCAAATAAGTTTTAACATCCCTATTCCAGTTTCTTCTAGGAGTTCATTTGCAACTAATTAGCATCAGAAAACTGAGTCTTTAGCTAGAGAGGAGAAGCTGGAGAGCACACTGTCTGCCACTGCGCATCTACACAATTTCTGCCTCCAAAGTAACAAAGCCCAGCCAACAAAGGAAGTACAACATCACAGAACCTCACACATTCGTTATTTTGAGCCATGTGCACAGGAAGACTTTATATCCTGTGGCTACAAATGACACAGGGTGGCGAGTCATGGTCTTGTCTGAGATTACACTCCCCTTAATTTCCACACTGCCAGGATTTTATCAATGCTTTTGTCATTATTCTTGCCTATCCATTATATGCAATCTAGTAGCAAATAAAGACTACATCAAATCAAGATCTTGTCATGCTAATCTCTGCCAAAAAAAAAGAATAAATGAATATGGAATGAGAGACTGTCCCAGGAGGGACTATCTCGAGGGAAAATAAGAGACTTGAATTGTCATTTACCTGCCAGGTTAGTCTGAGGACTGGACCTCATTGCAGAGCAGTAGACAAAACGCTGACAAAGCTAATTTTTAATTCGTTGAGCAGAAAGGGCATGTGATAAAGTAACAATGTTGCATGCTGTTTTCCAGGTCATAGACTTATACTGGGGAGTGGAAGCGGATGAATGGGACAGTCCAGAGCTGCAAAAGACTCGTATGAAGCTGTTGGAAGATTGCTTGAAAAGTTCTGCAGGTCCATGTTTTGTTGTGGGTATAAAAATAATGTTTTACTTTACAATGAAAACATAATGTTAGCTACCCTTGCATGCATGATTCGGTAACAATTTTCTTCTTTCTAAAATAGTTGATACTCCTGGCTGTACATTCGCTATACTGCACCCAGTTTCCCTGCACAGCAGTGTAGATTAACAGTGATTAATCAGTGTTATTGGAAAGAAGGATCTTTCATGATCAGTACCCATAGCAAAATGGTTTAGAAACCACAAGGTACGACTGTACTACCAACACAACAGAAATATGGAGAACTTAGAATCATAGAACTGTCCAGGTTGGAAGGGACCTTTCAGATCATCGAGTCCCACCATCAACCCAACACTGACAAGACCCATCACTAAACCACGTCATTAAGCGGTATGTCAACCCGTCTTTTGAATCCCTCCAGGGATGGTGCCTCAACCACTTCCCTGGGCAGCCCATTCCAAGGCTTCATCACCCTTTCCATGTCCATTTTTTTCCTAATCTGTGATTCTATGATTCTAAAATCTGTGACAATGCAGGAAACCTCATCATGAACCTTTGCCACATATTTTAGCAGCTTCAAATTTCGAAGCTGTCAACAACTGCCTGCCTGGTGTTGTTACTAAGGAAAGAAATTGAGACAAATCAGAAATTGTAAGCAGAACAAAGCAGGTAGCAAAGAGGTTGCAGTGTGCCCGTGACGTCTCTATTTATTCCAGGTTTCCCAAGTGTGGAGTAAGAGCTCTCCCAGTCACTAGACTGGCAAAACCACAGAAATCTCTTTACGCAGATTTGGTTTCTGCTCTGTTGTAGCTCAGTGGGATGGGGTTTTATTTCATTTACAACACAAATTGAAGAAGCTTCTATTCCAACAAGCATAATTAGTTTTAATTTATAGTAACATAATTAAAAACTGAGGCACCACAGGCTTTGGGAAACTTCCTATCTCTTAAGAAAGTTCTATAAAACGTGCCACTTCCATTCAGCGAGATATTTTTTTACTTTTCAATTACTGCTTTTTAATTCAGACACAGAGCTGGGATTAAATCAAACTATTTAGGATTAACTAGCGGATAGGGGTTGATTTTAGAAAGTGTTTCTTTATGGCATTTTCTGCCTGAATTCTGATATCAGATGGGGAGAAAATGAAATTCAGCTCTTAAATTAGTGCAGTGCTTAAGTTGGGAGCCCTGAGCTTTTCTGCAGATATGGAACAACAAACCCCGAACGAGCCCATGTTCATAAACACAAAGGAGGAAGCAGAACTGAAAAAAATGGGTAATTTATTTCCTGCGACATTGTCTTTGGGGATGTTCAGGCCACCTCTTACCTCCTGCCTGAGCTCTGTCGACACTCAATCCAATTAAGGGAGAGGGGAGTTGCTTCTTTTTTGATTAGGTTGGCTTTTTATGTTCATTTGGTTTTTTGCTGTTTAAAATCAGTGCCTATTATACATGATCATTTCAAAACTCATAGCCTTTGCTGTAGGTAAATACATACCATGCTATTTTTGATCTACAGAATCATTTATCAAGGTTTATTTATGAGGGAAAGGTACTATTTCCATGGGGAAATTTCTGTACAAATTCTATGCAGAAATCATACTGGTTGTCTCTGGAATCTACATGGGGAGGTGGAAATGCAGTGTATTTATGAAGGTGTGAACTGCTTGAACTCTGCAATGCATAACAATACCAAAGACAAAATACATTCAGTGCATCACTGGAACCTGTACATTTTCCTGGGTTATGTTTCCTGGTGAATTCCTAAGAGATGGCAACGCAGAGAGGATGGTACTGTGATGATAAAGGTTCTATTCTCATCCCACAATTAGTACTGATCATGAACAGGATTCATCCAGTATGGATGTGGTCTCAACACCTTTAACAACTAATAGAAAGGCATAGGTACCTCCAGAAATACGCAATATCTTCTAGATGACTGTTTTTCTCTGTTAACAGCAAGGAGACACCAGGGAGTTACACCACTAATTTAGGAACCCGAGTACGGCGCTTGATACCAATTAAAGCCTTGAGCTACTTAGGGTGTCGTTAGCCTATAGTGATTATTTGCAGAACCATTTTACTGCCCCTTTTTGGGGGTTCCCTAAGGAATCCTCCAGTACTAACCTGCTGCTGATGCCGCCTCGGTACAGACGAGAGAAGCTTCTCTTCAAACACCCCCTGCAAGTTCTAAGACGTGGGTGTTCTCTTCCATCTGCGCGGCAGCACTCGCTCGCTGCCCAGACTGCTCCTCTACGTCCTCAGAAACTGGGGAATGAAAAGAGAGAAAGGGAAAGGAAATGTTAGTTTGTCGCCCGTAACGGTTTGCTCGGTTAAAAATATGTTTGGGTTTGTGCAAACCGAAGAGATTCCCCCCAGCCAGCACTCAAATCGTCTCGTCCAAAGAAAATAGTAAAAAGCATTTTCTACCTACTCTGAACAGACATTGCAATTTACATTATCGCTCTCCAATTATTGACAGCTGGTTTTTAATTTCAGCATTAATGAGCTATTACAAAAGACCTAGCATTATAAAACTGGGAGTCCGGTAGGATTTTGAAAGAATATTAGCAATTTAGAGTATTTGGCATGCCCTTAAATCACCCTGAAACTGAAGATGGAATATGGTAAATTGAGGAGTGAAATGTTTTTTACATCTCGGGATCTTTGTGTTCCCACAGCACAATGCACGCTTTAATTATTCCATGAAGTACACCGCTACTTCATTCTCTTCGCTTGTTACAAATGGTTGATAATTAATTCTAAGCCCATTCCAGCTCAGCAAAAATTCCAAATTATATTACTCCAGCTCTGCTGAATCTCCCCAACTCCCGTTTCCATTCTTGCGGTACATTAGGATTTATTCCTAATGTAAAACAATGAAAATAGGCGGTTCTGGAACACCTGAGTTACATTTTGCTTTTGCTCTCCTGTGTAAACTGCCACCACACATTGTAAGTCAGCGATGCTAAAGTCAGGCAAATGTGTTTACAGTGAACCAGGCGGTTTCGGGGGAATGCTGAGCACCCAGTGCTCTTTGAGAATTCAGCGGAAGTTCCATGTGTTTGGCACATTTCCAAATTCAATTTTCCTCAGGGAATCATACAATCGCAGAATGGGTTTGGGATGGAAGGGACCTTAAAGCCCATGCAGTGCCACCCCCTGCCCTGGGCAGGGACACCTCCCACCACACCAGGTTGCTCCAAGCCCCCTCCAACCTGCCCTTGAACCCCTCCAGGGATGGGGCAGCCACAGCTTCTCTGAGCAACCTGGGCCAGGCTCTCACCACCCTCACACCAAAGAATTTCCTTCTAGTATCTACTCAAAGTAGTTCACTTTTATAATTCTAAAAAGGAATACATTATGATTACCTGCAGTATAAAAAGTTAAACTATTTATTTATTTTTATTGTATGTGTTTCCCTGTTACCATGTCATTTATGACCATGAATATTAGACTTTTACTTTCTGAAGCTGTAGATGTGTGTATTCCAGCTACTGTCTAACTCTGGATATTTTTAAAAGATGGAATCTTCTTCAAACTCTATGACTGAGAACAAATGGCAAGATATATCTGAAGAGATTAAGAAGATTTTTAAGACTGCTGTGAAATTGCTGTACGAGAAAGGGAAAATGAAACACAGCCAAGCAAAAAGATACCTTTCCTCTGGTAAAGTTCAGACTAACTATTTCTATATATTAATTTATTATCTTTTTCTATCGACCTTTCCACAACCAGAAATACATATTTCTGTTGACATTTGGCATATAATTGAACAGAAGAAAGACCCCATTGATCGTGTTTGCTCGAGACCAAAACCTGTACGAAAGCACCCAGCGATTTTTCCATGCTTTTTTGTGGTTTTTACAGAAAACAGATGCAATCATTTAAGAGCCTGCCTGCTGGGGGTGGGGGGGATGTTCTTGAACTGTTTATAAAGAAAAGATAACAGAAACTCTGTGTTCTCTTTTCATCCTCAGCTATTGAAGATGAACTCGATTTTGCCTTGGGTAAACAAACCCCAGCTTTCCTAAAGAAGTGCGTTTGCTACATTCGGAAAATTGCCAACATTGAGCGTTTCGTTAAAATTCCAGAGATGGGAAAATACATGGATGTGGTCCATACAGCTGGGAAGTTTCTACGAGACCCCGAAGCCCACGAGAAACTGCTCAAGCTCAGGGATGAATTCATTCCTACCATCGTGGCGTCGTCCAACCTGAGAGTCTACACGTCGGTCACTCACTGCGACATGAAACTGGGCTACTCCCAGGAAGTGGAGAACCATTACATCGAAGGGCTTGGCAAACAGTTCTACGAAGACATGATCGATATCATCCAAGCCACCGTCCAGCAGAATTTTGACACCGAGACGGACCTGCTGTACGACGAAGTTCTCCAACACTCATCGCTGTGTAAAACGTACTCCGCTTTTTACGAATATAGATGTGAGGCATTAAACATCGTTCACAAGTACATTCTGCCGAGCAAAATAGGGCACATTAACCCTCTCATCATATATGGAGGACCATGCACAGGGAAGACTCTATTATTAGCCGAAGTGGCAAAGAAGGTAAAAAAAATATGATGAAATTCAACAAGGCCAAGTGTAGGGTGCTGTACCTGGGGAGGAATAACCCCCTGCACCAGGACAGGTTGGGGGTGACCTGCTGGAGAGCAGCTCTGAGGAGAAAGACCGGGGAGTCCTGGTGGATAACAGGATGCCCAGGAGCCAGCAATGGGCCCTGGTGGCCAAGAAGGCCAAGGACATCCTAGGGGGCATCAGGAAGAGTGTGACCAGCAGGTGGAGAGAGGTCATCCTGTCCCTCTGCTCTCTGCTCTGCCCTGGGGAGGCCCCATCTGGAGCACTGGGTCCAGTTCTGGGCTCCCCAGTTCCAGAAGGACAGGGAACTGCTGGAGAGGGAACAGCAGAGGGCTATGAATAGGATCAAGGGACTAGAACATCTTTCTTGCGAGGAAAGGCTGAAGGACTTGGGTCCTTTTAGTCTGGAGAAGAAAAGACTGAGGGGGGATCTGATCAACACCTATAAATACTTCAAGGGTGGGTGTCAGGAGGATGGGGCCAGTCTTTTTTCAGTGGTGCCCAGGGACAGGACAAGAGGGAACGGGCACAAACTGGAACATGGGAAGTTCTGTCTCAACATGAGGAAGAACTTCTTTGCTGTGAAGGTGGCAGAGCCCTGGCAGAGGCTGCCCAGAGAGGTGGTGGAGACGTTCCTGTGGGACCTGCTCTGGGTGATCCTGCTCTGGCAGGGGCTTGGAGGAGATGATCTCCAGAGGGTCCCTTCCAAACCCATATCAGTCTGTGATTCTGTGATTTTTTTTAATACTTTACATAATATAGTGATGTTGGGAGCATTAGTGTGTAAGAGCCATTTTAGTTGCCATTCTTCCTTTTGTCAATAGATCTGATATCGGCCCTCAATATATAAAATAAAAATAATAAAAAGTATATTCTACATATTATTATACACATACTCAGAAAGAGACGTGCATTTCAATAACAATGTGTCTGTTTAACATGCTTAGCCAAAACAAGAATATTTTAACAGAGCTCTTAAAAACCTAATAGGAATCAATATATTTTTGAATTAACACATTAATTAATGTGTATTTTAGAAGGATCTCTTTCCCTCTTGTTCCACTGAGGTCCTACGAATCTGGAACTATCTAAATATATCCTGGTTTTGGTCTTACTCCCAAATATAACATGTCTTTCCAAGTCATGCCCTCTTATGTTCTCATCGGAAATTACTCCGGAATTAGGCTGATGCACTCACTACCAATCTATCTGTAATAACCTGCAAAAATACCTGTACTTTTTTTATCTGATATATGCTGTGGAAGTCATTGAGCAGTGTACAGCCAGGAGACGGGTGACACACTCGCAAGGCAGGACCAGATGCAGAACAAGACAGAGCTGGCATCTCTAAGGCTAATTCTCCAGCTGGGAGTCACAACTTTGAGTTCCCCGCAGGGTGCTCAGAGAATTCAGCAGAGCGGGCTGGGAAACAGCCCTGTCAGCCAGAAGGAAATGGAGAAGGCAACAATAACATTTAAAATCCCGTATCTTTCCCAAATGTGACTTCCTGTAGATTCACAATAGTTGCATACATGAAATTGGGATTTACAACTCAAGATAACAGAATCGTAGAATTATAGAATCATAGAATCACAGACTCATAGAGTCATAGAATGGTTCGGGTTAGAAGGGACCTTAAAGATCATCAAGTTCCAACCTGAATACATCAGTTAACCTAGAGATTCTGGTTACACTTTTATAATATTCTGTAATAACTTAAAGCAAGGTGGAAAGACTTAGCAAGCAAGAGAACTGTGTTAGCCTGCACAGACTGAGACGATTTAAAGCCGCATTCCTCGCTTGCTTAGAGTATTCTAGAAAAAAAAAACCCAACTAGAGATACTTTTTACCCCTTGTGGCGGTGTGAAAGGGTCCCAGGAACACCAAAAGAGAGCCCACTTCTGTGGCCCAGGAACTAAGGGAACCTGCCAGTAAATCCTGACTCTCCATCCCTGTCCTTCAAACCATCAAGGCACGCACTCAGCCTGGAATCAGTGGTAAAGGAGTTTAGGTGGCAAACTAGTCTGCCTGGCCAAGGGTGGCATTTCTTAGTGTCTAAGGAAGTTTGTTAATGAAAGAATGTCTCTACTGACCTTCAGAAGTGGGACACAGATTTTGCAAAGAGTACCCTGGGGTGTATGGACTACATTCCACTCATGGCCCCTCAGACAGTAGGGTCTTAGTGTTTGGGGATATTACCTGTGCTAAATAAAGATAACATATCATATATATTCCATCCCGTGCACATCAATCAAAACAGCCTCTAACTCTGCCAGTGAAAGCATTTCCATTCAACCAGTAACATTTTAAAATGTTTATTTATCATAGAATCATAGAATTATAAAATGGTTTGGGTGGGAAGGGACCTGAGAGACCACCCAGTGCCACCCCCTGCCCTGGGCAGGGACACCTCCCACCAGACCAGGTTGCTCCAAACCCCCTCCAGCCTGGCCTTGAACCCCTCCAGGGATGGGGCATTTACATATAGGCAATCACTATTTATAAACTCTGTTACTGCGCTTCATTTAGATATTAACTAAATTATACTCTAAATTCTAGGCCTATTCCTGGCTGCAAGAAGAGATGGGACCAGATTCTGACCCTGTGGTAGTTATACGATTTTTGGGATCCACCGAAACCAGTACCGATCTGAAGAACATACTTCAAAGCATTTGTGAACAATTAGCAGTCAACTATCATTGCCTGGTGCAAAGTTACCCCAAAAAGATTCACGACCTCCGGGACTTGTTCATCAATCTCTTGAACGAGTCTTCATTCCACAGGCCACTGGTGATAATATTTGATGCCCTAGAACAGCTGACAGACAGCGACGATGGCAGGAAGCTCTGGTGGCTTCCCATTCACCTTCCCCGTTCCGTACGGATAATTCTGTCAACACTGCCAAACAAGCACGGGATCCTGCAAAAACTGAGGTGCCTTATTCACGAAGAAGACAACTACATTGAGTTGACTGCAAGGGACAGAAAGATGTGTAGCCAAGTACTGAAACATCAGCTGCTGCGAGTGAAAAGAAAAGTAACGTCAGGGCAACAGATCTACGTCAACGAAGCCTTCTCCAAGTGCACGCTGCCCATGTTTGTGAACCTGACCTTCAGAGAGGTCAGGAACTGGAGATCTCACAAAGATGTGGACGAGTCCTCCCTCTGCGTCACTGTCCACGAAAGCATTGAGCAGTTGTTTTGGTCCCTGGAAAACAAGTGTGGGTCAAGGCTCTTGTCAAGAGCACTTGGCTACATCACCATGTCCAAATCCGGCCTGACTGAAATGGAACTGGAAGATATTTTAGCCCTTGACAACAGTGTGATGCACGAACTGAGTGAGAGCATCAGAGAGAGCAACCCGCTGAGGATTCCATACATATATATTGCGAGGCTCAAGGAGGGTTTACAGGGGTACTTGATAGAGCGACAGGTGAAAAACGTAACGCTGCTTCTTTGGGCAAACAGGCACCTGCAACTCATTGCCCAGAAATTGTACCTGCACAACGAAGAAGATTTACTTGAAATGCACACGGTCATGGCAGAGTATTTCCTTGGTGTTTGGTCAGGTGGACGAAGAAAACCATTCTACAGCAACGACCAGTATCTGAATGGTTGTCCCGACCACGAGGGCAGAGGTCTGAACGAGGAGGACAAGCACTGCATGGATCAGACTGCTTTCGACAGGCAGGCACCTGACCAGCCCTGGGTCTTCCAGTGTAACCCGTTAGAGCCTGATATCTTTTTTATCAATCACAGGAAAATGACGGAGCTCATCCATCACTTGACGAGATGCGGAAGAACAGACGATCTGCTGTATGGGGTCATTATGAACTTCAGCTGGCTCTACACCATGATCAGGATCGGGCAGTTCGACAAAGCTCTTGCAGACATCGAACTGGCTTACACCTACTCGCAACAAAAAGAGCTGAAATTTCTGGCCAGTACCCTCCGCAGCATAAAATTCAAAGTAGTAAAATACCCAGGTTCTCTCTCGGCCGAACTGCAGCAGAGGCTTCTCCCGGTAGTGAGCTCCTTGCCCAAACTCCGACACCTCCTCTTGGAATGCGACAAGGATGGCCCCAAGTACTGCTCCATCGTCCCTTTGCACTCCTCCATGGACGTGACCTACAGCCCCGAGCGCCTGCCCCTGTCGTCCAGCTGCCTGCACGTCACCGAGATCTTGCCTACTTTTAATCCCAGCACCATCATTGCCGCGTTGGAAAACGGCTCCATCAGCACTTGGGACGTAGAGACGCGCCAGTTACTGAGGCAGATCACAACAGCTCCCTCCGTTATCTTGGGCATGAAGCTCACTAGCGACGAGAAATACCTCGTAGTGGCTACAACCAACAACACTCTTTTGATATACGATAACGTAAATTCCTGTCTTCTCTCCGAGGTGGAAATTAAGGGGTCAAAACATTGCGGGACAGGGGGGGCGTCCAGTTTTATAAATGGATTTACGCTCTCGGTCAACCATGCGCTTGCGTGGCTGGAGGCCAGCAAAGATGTCACCGTAATCGATCTGCTTTACGGTTGGCCCCTCTATCACTTCCACTGCTGGTACGAAGTCACCTGCGTGCAATGTTCTCCAGATGGGGTTTACGCCTTCTGCGGCCAGTATTTGAACACCGCCACCATCTTCCACTTGGGCAGCGGGGAGAAGCTAGCCACCGTCACCTCCGAGTTCTCCAGTGGGTTCGTGAAATTCCTCCTGGTTCTGGACACGGCCCAAGAAATGGTGATGGTGGACAACGAGGGCAGCCTCTCTGTTTGGAATACGGAGGAAATCGCGAATCCCCAGCTCACGGATGACTTTGACTGCAGGAGAGAGGACAGCGAAGTCGTCAGCGTAGAGCTTTCTGAAGACCAAAGTGCAATTTTAATTTGTAAGGCTCTCAGCATTGAGCTTCTCGACACTCGTGTGTGGAAGGTGGCTGAAAAGTTTAGAGCTAAACACAACGAGCGCTTTATATCTGCCGTGTTGTCCAAAAATGGCAACTGCATAATTGCTTCAATGGAAAATACCTCAGCCATTTTTGTTTGGAGAAGAGATACGGGACAGTGCATGGCAAGCTTACAGGAAATCTCAGGAACTATAGTCAGGCTAATTAAATCAAATCATCACAACATGCTGCTATCCTTATCCACCAGTGGTGTCCTTTCTATCTGGGATATAGACATCATAACTGCTATGTCCAATATTGACAAATCTGGGAAGCCTATCCAAAGACTGGTGTTGCCGGGCAGGGGCGAATTGATATACACCTTGGACGGATCCGATTCCGTCCATAAGTGGAACTTCAGCACCGGCTTTATTGAAGCCGTGTTCAAGCACGAAGGTATCGTGGAGAACTGCGTGCTGACCTCTTCTGGGGAGATCATGGTTACGTCAGACGACAAATGCAGCCAGTACGTGTGGCACACCGTCAGCGGCGAAAACATCTTTCGCATCAACGGGCAACGAATCTCGGAGCTGATGATTACTCACAACGACCAATTCGTCGTCTCCCTCTGTGAGCAAAACGCCTCCAGGGTTTGGCGACTGGCTACGGGCCATCGGGTTTGCAATATTTTAGTTGCCTTACAGAACGCATTCATAACAACCGCGAACACGTTCGTGGTGGGAATGGCGAAGAACAAGGTGTTGGCGGTGAGCCTCTGGACGGGCAGCATAACCAAGAAGTTCTGCTGCGACGACGGTGTGAGCATTGTGGATATTAAGCTGATACCAGACTGCCCGGATATTATCGTATTTATAACGTCTACCGAAACCGTGAACATCTGGAGCCTGACAGAGGAGGTTATCTGCAGACGCGTACAGTTGCCCACCAATTTCTTAAAAAGTTTGGAAGACTTCGAAATATCCCCGAACGGGAAGCTGGGAATTATAACCCGGGGGGATGAAAACATCAATGTGCTGGATTTATACAGCGGGAAACTCCGCGTGGTTCACGCTCCAGGTGTCATCTGGCGGCAGAGGCTGTCTCGGGACGGCCGCTATCTTGTCTACATCTGTTTCCGCGGCGAAGAAGACGACGACAACGGTGCGGTCTCCAGTTTAATAGTAATGAGGCTGGCGGACGGCAAAAACATCGGTGCCTGTTCTCTCTATAAAACTCCCACTTTCCTTGCACTCTCGCAGAGACATCTAAATATCATTATCGGGTTTGACGATGGAAGTATAGGTACTTACACCGTAGTGGATCGAGTCGACGCCGCACTGAAAATCAAAATCGCTACTTCAAACAGCCGTCAGATTTTCAACAACACGACGCAAGTGATTAGGCCCAAGTGTCACAATTACAGCTTCAAAGCCACCGCAGACTGCATTTGGAGGGAGTCCACGGAAGTATTCGCCAGGGACAGCCCCATCACGGTGACAGAGCCCGAGGTGAGTGAAGCGACGCCAACCAAAAAACACAACTATTGCTACGAGAAGGTGTGCTCGGCCATAGATTGCAGGGGACACGGCTTCGCTGCCGACAACTAAGTAGCCGCCTGGACTAGCTAATCTGAAAAACAGTACACAGGCATAGATTCGTCTTCTGAATTCACCTACAAATCAGTGCATTTCTTGGGAGACTGACAGGAACAGCAGACGGCAGAGCGGTTGGTTTTTTTCCTCAACAAATATTCTTACATTTACGTAAAATGAAAAAAACGACACACAAAAAAAACAAAAAGCAAACATAAAGCATAATGGGCTGCAGGGTTTTTTTAAATTTTGGAATACAAGGTTCAGTCCGGGATTTCACCAGGGCCTTGATTAAAAATTTCTAGCAATACTATCACAATCGTTACGCTCTTACAGAAGTTAGGTGACCTTCTCCGGGATTGATTTAAGTAGAGCTGAAGCTCCACGGGGTGGGTGGGAAGAGCCAGACCAGTGTTTGAACCCACCCACCCAGCAGGGTTTAGAGCTAACAGCCAACTTTAGACCCACTTGCAAAAACGTGTTTTTTTCTGCTTGATGGTGCAATGACAAGATGTCACCTGCCAACCTGAAACACTTGATACATTCCATCATCGTTTCAAAAATACCTACTTTGTTTTGGTTTGTTTTGTTGTTTTTTTTTTAAATTGGGATTAATCTTTGGGTTGAAAGGAGTAGGTGCCAGTCAGCTACAAACAGGTCAACGTGTGAGCTGATAAGTATTTGTTCACCTCAATGAATGGACTGAAAGATTTCTTTTTCTGTTTGTTTTTTTTTTTAATTGCATGCAGGGATTTCAGGTTTCTGTATTGTGATAAAAATGATAAAAACCTAGATCATAAAAAGGAATGTAGGGCTCGGGGGTTTATTTTTTGGTTGGGGGAATTTTTTTGTCTTCACAGCGTGTATTAGTACAGGTCCTAATGAAAATTTTTCAAAGAGAAAGGGCGTTAACGGTCAAATACATTGATTTCTTTATGTTAAAAGGTTGCTATCCATTTTGTTGTAAGCAAGTCTAAAGTATCTCCTGTGTCCCCAAAGTTACTAGAAAGTTTTCAGATACGCCATGTATTAATCTTGATAACCTTTGCCTTATTATCGTTTCTGTTCTTTCCCGTCATAAATACAGATGAGATGACCAAACACTCTGGGACTGCTTGTGTATGTGCTGAAATACTCCACCAAACGTAAAGCCCGTCCAAAGGTTCTTTACTGGTCCAATTTGTAATGTTTTTTTTCTTACTTCCCTGCACTCACAAGCTTCACTTTCTGCTTTAGAACTGTCCTGAGCCTTTTCTACAGTTTTACCAGTTTCAAGGCAGAAATTGTGAAATAATGAAAACGTTTTAAAAAAAAAAAAACAACCACCTCACATTTTGACCAAGGAAAATGAAAAAAATAAAAATGGGCAACATCTGAAAGGATAAGAAGATTTTTTTCCCTCCTTACATAAAGTTGACACGCCCGTGGAAAGTTTTTCAAACTATTTCAACAAAACCATTTTATTTTTTAAAATCGAACCCCACGCCACAAATTTCCAAGAAATGAATGCTAAGCTAGAACTTAATGTAGTGTGTGAATGTTCAATGTACAAGCCAATATAGTATATTAAGTGACTTGAATGATTTTTTCCTAACTTGTTTGCAACTAATAGATCATATTGAATGTTTTTATGTAAACTTTGTATTGTTGGGAAAACCTACCCAATCAGAGATTTATATTTTCATAAATGTCAAATTTAGTTAAATTTTGTTACAGAGTTGTTAAATTAGAAATCTATTGCAGTCTTCAAACAATATACAGTCTTGTGTATGCATTGTTTGTACTAATAAACTAAGGAAACAGATTTGTGTGTGTCCCTTCATTTTAGGGAAATCAAAGGGCAGAGGGACACAAGGCATTTGCAGCCCCCATTAGCCTGTAGTTAAATCATTTTTAAGGGTTATATTCATAACAAAAAATTCCAGTATTTTTCCCTCTTCAGTTAACCAAATCAAGCATTCAAAAATCAATTCAATTCCTCCAAAAAATGCATTCTTAGACGCTTATGTTGAGATTGCATACTGCCAGCGTGCAAGTCAACAGACATGAGGCCTTGTGTAACCTGCCCAGTAGAAAGCTCAGAAAAGAGGGGAGCACCTGAAATCCCACTCCCCTGCAGGCCTTTGGAGCTACGGGAAGGGGCGGTGGGATCAACACCTCCCGGGATGCCATCCTGAAGGTAAGCACTTTCCACCTTCTCTCAAACACTAGGCATGACTCACGCAGTTCAGCCTTGAACTCCTTGTGTATAACCTGAATAATGTTGGAAAGCTGGTTCCATCATTATATTGGAAGAGAAATGGAGAAATGTTCTTTTTTGGGAAGCGCTACCAGAGCCCAGCTGGTCTCAGCTCAGCCGAGTGGCTTATTGATGGAGTACTCGGACTTCCTCATCTTGTGTTCTGGTTCAATGAACTTTGTGGTTTTCTGGAGAGCACCTCTGTAGACAGAGACCTTGGAGTCCTGGTGGACAACAAGATACCCATGAGCCAGTAATACGCCTTTGTGGCCAAGAAGGCCAAGGGCATCCTGGGGGGCATCAGGAAGAGTGTGACCAGCAGGTGGAGGGAGGTCATCCTGCCCCTCTGCTCTGCCCTGGGGAGGCCACATCTGGAGCACTGGGTCCAGTTCTGGGCTCCCCAGTTCCAGAAGGA
>JAHREE010093449.1:0-11302 GCA_033628505.1 Tringa tobata | reverse complement strand
GGGGAATTAATTAGAAAACAGGTTTCTGCGTCCAATCAGGTGTCTGTTCTTTCTGCTACAGCTTTGTTTACAAGGAGTAAGGGCACCAAGGGCTGACTCCTCCAGAACAAGGTCCCACCTATTGCTGTGTGTACCCTCCCGCAGAGATAAAAAAAAAAAAACAAACCTACAACAAAATATTGGAGAAATAAAGGAAAAAAAAATACTGGATAGAAGTTTTGCAGAGTCTGCTCTTGTATTTACTCTCTGCACGTTTCCGTGCCTTCCCCCCCATGCAATAAGACTATCAGAAGAAGGTCTCACCCCTCCACAAGTGATGTTTCCTCCAGATTCGTCCACTATAAAAACCTAAAACTCTGCACACTGCAGCCATGAAAATTATTCACCTGAGAAACCAAAATAATCAGTGATTTCAGTCTTTGCTTTACATTATTTCAGCTAAAAAAAAATAAATTAAAAAATTAAAAATCAATTTTACACCAGAAACAAAGTGGCTGCAACTCTTGCAAGCTGAACCCCATCATCTTCTTATCTGGCAGTATAGATTTATTAAATGAGTTAGTTTAAGTGGAAATATGTGCAATCTTCACCATTACAATTCTGCAGTGAATTGCCAGACCCAGGGGGAGGCACCACACCGGGAAACGAGGTGAATTTTCAGCCCCGAGAGCAGCAGAGGGGGACGGGGCAGGCACCCACCCCCAGAGCACAACACTTCCCCCCAGCTTTGCTGCTTTTTCTCCTGTATCCAGCTCATTGCAACACTTCAGAAAATTCTGTCTTTCTTCTCAAAGCGGAAGAGAAGAAATTAAAAATGTGCCATACGACCTTCCCCTGTTCTGACAGACTCTCTCAGATATTTCGGGTTTTGATGTAGGATCGGGGGGGGGGGGTTGGTTTCTGTGAAGCTCCCAGCCACGCTGCTGTGCCAGAAATATGATGTCATGTAGCTAAATTTCTGATTCCCCGCCAGTTTGAGCAGTAATATTAAACGAAGCCAAAATGAGCTTCCTGTGCTAAACTGGAAACAAAAGAGCACTTTTACAACGCTGCCCTGGGGGTAAATAGAAATATATATATATATATGTCCAACTCAAGGCGTAGTTACCATCTTATCGCACTATCAGCACCTACACACATAGAACACCCTACAGTGTGGGCTCTCACAACGTGGCTGTATTTAGATCAGCACAGGCAGTCACAGAGAGACCTCAAAACGACATCGGGCAGCAAGCCACCGGCTCCCATCTGCCGGCCACGGGGGACATTCCTGCCCTGCCACCCACCCCCCAAACACGGAGCATGTGGCCTGGGGCTGAAGACATCACCTCAAACGCCAACTGGAGACAGAGGAGTTACTATTTGTTGTGAATTATGAGAAATCTGTTTGGATCTAAATTTAACACCACTGCCAACCAGTTTTGATAGCTGTAGACACCCGGGAGTTTTAACCACAATTAAGTCAGAGTAAGATTATGGGTCAGATCTGGAGAGAATCTGCAAAGTGGATGTTATGACTCACACCAAGGCCAACAGCTCCTTAACTCAAACAGCATTTCACACGCACAAACACATTCCATTATCATCCAGTTGTCCCTGAGCATCAGCCGTGGAGGATGCCACCCCTGAAGGACCCAGGTAGGTGCATCTCACGCAGCCTGAGCTGGGCTCAGCGATGGCAGTGAAAGATGGCCAAAGATCTGGTGATGGTGATGCTTTCTTTAGGCAAACTCAATGTGTTGTTTTAAGGGTTAAAAGGGCCAAAAAATTTCAGATATTACTAATTCTCATGTAATTAGGAAAAATAGGAGAATAAATAGATGTGAGAGATTCTTCACTGAAAGGGTTATCAAGCCTTGGAACATGCTGCCTAGGAAAGTGGAGGAATTGCCGCCCCTGGAGGTATTTTAAAGCCAGGCAGATGTGGTACTGAGGGACATGGGTTAGTGATGGGGTTTGGCAGTGTTGGGTTAACAATTGGACTTGAGGTCCCTTCCAACCTAGAGAATTCTATGATTCTAATATTTCAAGGGCACCTGGGTGCTCTTCCAGCCACCCAGCAGCTGCTGCACAATCCTGCACAGACCTCAAATATATCTCAAGTTCAGTGAGTCGAACAAGATGGACTTGAACCCCAGGAGATGGGACAACCAAGGACTGACAAAGTAAATATACCTCCCAGAGGTACCAGGAGAATTAGCACCCCACTGGAGACCATAGTTACGGCCTCACTCCTGAATAAAAAACCAATTTTAATGGAACTGTTGTGAGACATGGTGCCCTGAGAAATACCGAGTCAACTGACAACTGCAGATCTGCAGGTATTTTGGATTTGAAAAGAACAAGCAGATATTAAAGTCTTACCCTTGAAACGCTTGAGAATAATGTGAAAAAATCCAACAAATGAATGGCGCTCAGACAGATCTAGCTAAGACTGTTAACTGGAGGTCCAGCCCTGCCAGATGCTGCCGACAGCTGCCGAAAGCACAGGCGGTCATTCCAAGGCAAATCACCTTGAAAATAATCCTCCCTCAGGAAAGCTTATGATATCCAACAAATGTAAACCGTTTTCAGACATCTGTGAAGAGAAGGGGATTGCGAAGATCCTGGAAAAGCAATTATATACAATGGATGCTGAGCAGAGAGAAAAACAGAGTGAAGACAAAGGCTGGCGTCAACGAATGCAGTTACGAAGTATTTTAGAGGAAAGGGGACAAAACTCAGTGGCTTGAAAGTGTTCTCTGCTCCTGAAGATGCTGAATGCAAGTGAGCAGGAAGGAATGGGTTGAGGCTTGGAAATGTGACCCCCCCACTGTCAAATCCATCAAACTCTCCTTGGACCACAAACACCAGCCCACCAGCCCAAATCCAGTGAATTTAGATATCCAGCCCACATCATCTCTCCATCGTCTGAAGCTGCCCGAGAGCTTATGAAATAGAATCATAGAAATGCAAGAGTCTTTCCTGCCTACTGCAAGTTACTATATATTTTAAAAATTCTACAGATAATGAGTGTGCTGGAGACATCACCAGAACTTGCCCTGTTGGGTAACAGCAACAGCTCGGTTCCTCTCCTGGACTCATGAACAGTAACCAGTTCATCAGTAGGATGCACTGGTGTCCACAGAAGCTCTGTGTAGCTTCCACAGCTCTTCTATACAATAGATGTACTGATATGTTTGTACAAAGACATTTTTGCATTCAGAATAGCAACACGGGAGCGATGCTGTGAAACTTTAACACCTCTTCCCATAAGATGTCCCATGAATGGATACCAGATACAAGCCTGCTAAATACACAGTGGTCCTGAATCGATATCAAAATCAGTATCACAGCAATATGTGTTTCTATAATAAAGCAGTGGTTATAACATTGATCTTACTTTTTGGACCCCCAACATAATTTTCATTCACTGGCATCAGACAGAGCCCTTCACGTTTATTTTGACTCCCAACCCAGGCAAACACCCTCAGAGTGTAAGAATTAAAAGGGAAAAAAAAGAGTGACAGACGTAGAGTGCTACACACCTTGCAGGACAACAATTTGGTGCATGGTCCAAAGCACCAAAACCTGTACTAATCACCTTGAGCTCATTAATTTACAAAGCTTTGGCCCAACCCTAGCGGCTGGCAGATGATCAAGCTCTTAGTTGATGTGATTCAAACTAATCCACTAAAAGGCATTTAAGACCCAGCTAGGAAATAAGTATTTTTCTATTACTAGAAGTGCTAAAAAATTTTAATGGCATCAGACTCTCAAGGTAAGGGAAACAACACCCAGCTCCCTACATGAGGACTTCCCTCCTCAAGTTTCACCACCAGTGAGTGCGTTGGGTCACCCAATTGTTACCCTGGCATTTCTGTACATTTTTGCTGGAGACGTGCTAAAAAGCAACCTCATGGAGCCTATGGTAATTCTTATTTTTCCCTTTTTTCATCCTTCTTCTCTGATCCCATCTCCTAGGTTTCCTAGGAAAAGGAGGATTTTGCCATCGTTCCGGAGTGTCATTATGCTCCCCTCCATCCAAAGTGAAGCTCAGACCCATCAGTGGCCAGGCTGGACACAGAGGTAGTGAAAATTAGTGAACATACACAGCAAACATCCTTCAAGTTCCTCAGTCAAGGAAACGCTGCAGCTTGCACAAGTACCTCATTAGACACAGAAAAACTCAATCCCATAACTCCCAAACCCAACAAACAAAGAAAAAGAGACATTTTTAGGTGCTCCGATCATGGAAAAAATTAAATCACAAACCACAAACCACCATTAGACACAATGCCATAAAAAATCAGGCTTCATCAGACATGGGGCTCATGGTCTACTTGGGGCAATGCGTGCTGCTGACTCGTTTGCTGTCAAACTGGGTCATAAACAAAGATTTTTAGTTCATCAGCGCCAGAAAGCCAGAGCTTTGTTGTCTGAACACCAAACTAAATAGCACCAAATGTTATTCCCAGATGAAATATTTTCATATATATGAAATTCTCCCTTCATTAATAAAATATTCATTGATGTAACGAGGCTCTTGGCTGCCTCGACTGAAATTTGCTCAATAAAGCAGTACCACAGAAAAACGCTCACAAGAACAAAAAACAATGAGAAAGTCTTTTTCGCCACTTGAATATCAGATCTAGAACCAAGGTATATCGAGATAAAAGCCGCTTAAAACCTCTTCTGTCTGGGATTAAAAAAGTAGTAAGAAAATTACAATAGGAATATTTAAAACATTTGAAAACCAGAAAGAAACCCTTATGTACTCTATTACATGTTAAAGTAGAGTACAGTTTGGTAAATGCAAGCTAAACTTTTGTTGAAAATAACTTAATAGCAATGAAATTTTCATCATTATATAGCAGCTCACCTAATGCTGATGAACAACTTTAAAATCTTTTCCAATCTTGAAGACCAACTAACAAATAAATAGACACACACATATATATACACACACATACAGACACTCTCTCATCATTCAGCAGAGATGGGAAGTAAAACGAGGAGGACAAGGACATTTAGCCTTCTCTTGGGCTGGGAGGAATCAATAAAATCTCCACTTTATTGATAAAGTCCCCCCAAACTCCTTCTTGTAGCTCCCTTGGATTCTGTGAGACACCATAATTATTACCCACCAAACAAACCTGTTCAGAAGCTACACAAACCTATCCAAACCCACAGCCGCTCTCCCAACGACACAGGGTTCAAGTTCAACAGTTGCAGTTGGCTCCGCACAGGAGAGACGCCGTGACCGAAGACACTGGCCACCACCCGGGCCAGCCCCTCTTTATCTCCTGACGAGGAGCCTCGCTGGGGGCTGGAAGCTCCTTAAGAGAACAAACGCATCTCAAGAGATATTAACTCTTAATATCTGCAGACTGGCATCTGCTTCCTCGGCTGTTTAGCCCCAAATGTTTGTCTAGGAAGAGTGCTCTAAAACCAGTAGGGATTTCTGTGAAATCCAGCCCTATACTGGTTTAGCTTTAGGCTCTTGTTACATTAACACAAGAATCCCAGGAAAATAAACTCCCTTGGCTAAATATTTAAGGCGAGAGAAGTCTGAGAATGCTTTTAATCATGAGCATCCACAAAAACAAAGAGCTCACTAGATGTAGTAAAAATAAAATATTTAAAAATAAGTTAAACTCCATTAAATATTTAAACATACACACTACCACAATAACAGTATTACCCAAACTGGTCGTGAAAACCCAATCATGCTCATGCCAAAACTATCTTTATCTGAAGGTTTGTCTTGTTTATGAAAACTCAGATGTCTATTTAAAGTATTTAGACCTGTAGAAGTGCCGTAAACCTTAGGTGGCAACACTCAAGAAAGTGTCAGGAGGTGAGTGTTTATACAACATACACGAATCAAGCCTAAATCAACCACACGTGCCCATCAGAACCACCAAATCCATTATCCCGCCTGAACACGCTTTACCCACCCGCTCAAACAAAGCCAGCATTGCTGTAATTTAGGGAAGCCCTTCCAAAAACAAACACGAGCATCACGTGCTTCATCCCAGACAACACAGGCAAGAAAGGGCGTCCAATGTATCATGACATATCAATCAATCAATCAATCAATTGCATCTCGTTCCTGCTTAGTGCCTTCAAATAAAGCCCACGCACTCACCAGAAAAGGCAAGCGCTGGATGAAAAGGTCCTACTTGGTTTGGGATGCTCCTTGGGAATTCTGGTGGGTGGAAGCCCATGAGAGCGAATGACTTTAGCAACAGATGCACCGAGCAGGATCTTAAGACTCTACAATTTTATCAAGGGCTTCCATTATTCTGGACACAAGAGCTATTTGTTTCCACTCGCATCAGTGCTGTTTTGGGACTCTGCGTTAGTGTACACAATTGCCCAAATTATCTTTTATTCAATTATTCAAAAATAACGGCTGAAAAGTAACCTAACTGAAGCTATTTCATTGACTACGAAAATCACACGCAACAATATAAAGCGATAAACAAATTAAAATCTGCAGAAGAAAGCTTGGAGCTGGCAAACAGAAATCCAGGAGTTTAAGTGAAGAATATTTTGGTTTGATTGTCCTTCTCCTTCTTGCCAATTTCATTTTCAGGTGACTGAAGCCTTCACGGCATAGCTTTACCTTAGCTTCCAAAGCACGACTGTAGATACACCTGATTTACTTTAAAAGAATCCATCCTACAGCTGATGGAATGAGAAATGAGCTTGTTGGGCCCCTCCCTCCGCCAGCTAGACAAAAACCCAAGAGATTTCCATCACAGTAATGAGAACATCGTGGCATGAGAGGACAACGAGCTGCAATCACCCCAACTGCATTCCCGTGTGAGCGCTGGAAAAGAGCACGGACTCTCATTGCAAAGTGATTTCATCTGAAAAATCTCTGTTTGAGTAGAGGAATGACAACAGTGACAGGGAATGGGGACCGCACTTAGCCATCTCCAACTACTTGCGGGGGAAGAGGGGAGGGGGAATTTAAAGAAAAATAAAAAAATAAATCAAACACTAACACAGCAGCAGTTCATGCAAGTTCCTGTGAAAAGTTTTTTTTTTTTGGAGGATTTTTTTTCAATTGCCCTCAGGCTCTTAATAACCATATCTAATAAGCTCAAAATTAAGCAAGGTCAATGAATATGCAGCCTTCAGCACTTCTGAATATGAGTTACCAGCAAAATACCCTGTTTGCTTGGCTTCCAGTTTTCCAGAATAATTTTCTTCACTGCACCATAAACCCCATAATTTGTTTTTTTTTTTTTTAACCTGTTCGCACACTTTTCTTCTTTTGCACAGCACATCCCTTGGTGTGGAAAAACCCTTGTCAATACAAACCCCAGTCATTTTGTGACCTGCCCGACGCTGAAATATTTACATTAAGGTTTTACCAGCCAAATACCTTCCAGTTACACAAAGGAACCACCCGACAGCCAGTCAGTCAACTACCTACGAGTCGTAATTCGTCTGTACGACGGCTAATGAGAGGAAAGCAGATACACACAAAAGCAGGAGGTTGGCTGATACAAAGTAATTGCAGGCAGAATTCGATGACAGGAATTTATGTAATTCCATTAAAGGAAAGGCAGTCGCATAGGAAGAGAACGAAAGGTCAGATAAAAACCCTCCAGAATTTAAACAGAATTAAAAAGGCATTTTATATGCTATATGAACATATAACAGGAAAAAGGCCACAACAAAACTTTTAAGTGTAATTGACTCTTTTCCTCCCATCCCCTCCTATCACATTTAGCATTCCATATAGCATATTTAGCTGTTTATATAAAGCCAGGCGAAGGGGCATCTTGCTCAGAAATACACACCGGCTGAGAATCACGCAGGTTATTTCATGTCCTCACCCTGAGCACATCCCAATATTTAGCTTCCAGCTTTCCGAGGAAGAATTTTCCCGGTATTGCAGCAAAGTAAAGTCCTGGCAGGAGGCGCAGCTCCTGCTGCATCTGCAGCATCCCCCCGGGGAGACACCCGGTCCCCTGGCACCGCCACCAGCCAAATAAAGAGCAATATTGTGGATTCAGAGCGAACGACGCCCCGCGGCACCGCAGAAGGGTCTGAGCTGGGGATCACGTAGGCGCCAAGCTGCGCGACGTACAAAGGGCAGAGCCACCGATAGAGAACCTGCCTCTTTTTAAAACACCTGCCAAGTGATAAACCGTGATTTTATTCCCTATACAAATGTCAGAAATATTTAAGGTGTTGACAACGAAGAACGGCCCGTGATGGATGGTCCTGCCTACGTACGCACCGTGAAACTCTCACGATTTCCACAGCAGCTTTATAAAAAAAGAAATGTATCAGGGACAATAAAGTACACCACGCACACGCCCGACAGACCAAATACTGGCACTTAATGGAAAACGATGATTATTGCTGTGAACATATGGCCACTGGGGGATAAGAACAACGCTTCTCTCTCCAGTAGGTCACACCACACAACAAAGAACACGGTAAATTCACTGGGGCAAAATGCGCATCCAAGGTCTACTACGGCTACTCCAATACTGGGCAACAGGGAAAACTATGAAGAATTATTAACTTTATAAAAGAAAGGTGGCATTCCAACAAGCGAGCAGTCTTGTTCTTCAGACTATCCCATCCTCCCAAAAAATCATGGAATCCAAGCTAATTTTTTTAAATAAGATGAAATAAACATGGAATATATTTGTACTCTTGTCCTTCCTCACTGGGAAGGAGGTATTGTCTAATGTAAAGATCTATTCAGAGTGCCAAAGAAGTACCAGCAATTCTACCTTTACCACCTACTTTGTGCTATTATCACCCACTAAATACCCTTTTAGAACAAGAAGATACCCATCAGTCATCAAGATACGAAAGGCTTTACCCAGGGACCACATCAGCCACCCTAGGATTAAAACAAAGAGTTTGTTTTCAAGGCAAATGAGTTCATTTTAACCAAATGTGTCTTGCTGAGCTTTATCCAACTGAACCATCGGCCGCACCAACACAGGCTTCAGCCTCTTCTGAGGAGCTCACCGTGGCCCAAGCTCGGCTGTTGTATCACTTGACCCCTGCCCGTTGCTCTGTCTGTCCCATCACATCAATGTGACAGACACTAAACGTGATGCGGGGGCCAGGAAAAGGAGGGGTGGGGTGGTTATCGCTTACTGCGGTCAGGTTCATACATGGCTAAAACAACATCTTGAAGGATGTACAGCAATTATTTTAGCACTCCCTAAGTCACCAGCTTGCCCACCGATCCTGTTTCTAGCAGTAGTGGGAAGCCCGGACAAATCAAAGGCTTTAGACTCGGGTTTCCGTTGGAAAACTCCAACCCTACTCATGAGCAAAAAATGGAAAGAAACCCAAATTATTCTATTTCCAAACTACTTGTAACTTATACTTTGCCTTTTACACCAGGGAGTCGGAGGAAATCAGAGTCAAGATCAGACACGCGAAGGCCAGATAATTAAACAAGCGGATCACTGACGCATAAATAAAGTTTTAGATTTACGGCGAACAAGTCTTCTACTGTAATACAACCAGGATGGCTTTTCAAATGTTTTCTATGTCAGCACTGACCTAAAAAAGAAAAAAAATCCAGTGGAAACTCGGAGGGTCAGATTCCCTCCCCGCTGGCACCTGCCGGGCGGCGCAGGAGGAGCGGGGTGAGACCCCGGGACCAGCCTGATTAAAAGCCTGTCCTCGGCGTTTGCATAACTCCTCAGTTGGGTGGTGGGAATCATTTTATCTGAGCCCTACTAATGAGCCAAATCACTGTTATTACTGCAGCGATCACCCACCCGTAAGCACCTCACCGAGGCTTTATTTTTACCTTGTTCCACAGCAAAGCAGACGTGGATCTGGTGAAGAAACCTCATCCCGACACCTTCTCTCCACCAACACATGGAGCCTGCGAGCTCCTCGCTCACTAAAGGCAGAAATGTCTACTTTTTCATTTCAGAGCTCGTTATGGATGGTACCGTTACATTTCCATGCCAGGAATCCAAATATGTTGGTCTGAAACCCTCAGGGCTCCACAGCCACGATGCCGGAGCAGGACGCCGGAGTCAGCCTGACCTCCTGACACCCCCCTGTCCAGTGGCCGCCCTGAGCTCTGCTGCATCCAGATAGCCGTATCTCTGTGCAAAAGGGGGTTTCCACAGCAATAAAAGCATTAAAAAAAATTCAACAAAGATCGTTCTGAAGGTATGTTAATGGCCACACTGGGGATCTCCACCCGCTTCACACTGAGACATTTATTTAACTTCTTTTTAACCATATTTCCACCGAACAAGCTCTCTGAGGCAACATCATTTTTTAATTATTGCTGGTTTTTAGAGTGAATACATAAATTGTGTCAACTCTGCCCGTTGGAAGTTCACAGTCCATGATAACCATCATCCCTCTGCTCTGGCGTGGCCTTACAATGAATCCCATGTAAGTAAAAAAGACAAACCGCAGCCCTTCTGCGCAGCCTGGGCTTCCCAAGCTATAAAAATCAACAAGTACACACCTAATAATATACTGTATTAAACGGATGCTCCTGCAGAGAGTCTCACAATTTGGGCAGGTTTTCCTACCTGTCAATATTCATTACTAATTAAGTTTCTAAGGTATAAAAGAAATCACATGGACACATGAAAGAATTATATAGAAGCATAGAAACTTGCCTGTTATATTGGCAAGTGATGTAATTTACTGTTTTCTATCACACTAGCTATAGAACGCAATTATCATTAAGAAGATGCCAATATTCTCTCCAAAGGAAGTGGATTTTAGCAGAAAAAGAGCGCGTGCACTGGCTACAATTGGGAAGAAAGCTATTTATCTAAGAAAGCAATATATATATTTTTTTTTAGAATCATAGAATTGTAATAGCTTGCCAATTATATCGGCACCTATTAGTTACAATTGGAAACTCGAATATTTGTCTAAGAAATCAATTTAATTTTTTTCACAGTGATTTTTTTTTTTTAAATAACAAGGAGGAGTGGGAATTTCTTTTACACCAGCGATGCGCTTCTCTTTTGCAGGCTCACAGCGTATATATAACTTTTTCATTTCCTTTTACTCGGAAAACAATTTGGAAGGAACTACATTTCCATAAGCAGGCTCTCAAAAAACAAACAAACAAACAAACAAACAAACAAAAAAACCCAACACTACCAAAAAAAAACAAAAACCTCACCAAAACCACCCAAAAACTTGCACCCAGGTCCAAAGCACCGCACTGGGGATGGGGCAGGACCAGCCCAGCCGATTGCCACCCCCGGGCTTGCCCCACTGGCCCTCGGGCAAGTACCGGTCCGGGGCTGCTCCCTGCATGGGGCAACCAATTCACACG
>JAHREE010093424.1:0-11639 GCA_033628505.1 Tringa tobata | reverse complement strand
GGAGCGGGGGTGTTGCCCCCCTCCTGGGGCCGTGCTGGGCGCTGCCGGCCCCGGGGCCTCAAGCGCCTGTTTCTCTTGCAGGAGGTGGAAGCGCTGGTTTCCCGCTGGAACCTCTGGATCAACCTGGGAGGCTTCTTCGTTGGGCTCTTCTCCGTGACGCTCTTCGGGCCGTGGAGCGACAGCGTGGGCCGCCGTCCGGCACTCATCCTGCCGGCGGTGGGTATGGCCGTGCAAGCGGCCGTCTATCTCCTCGTCATGTACCTACAGCTCCACGTTGCCTTCTTGCTCCTGGGACGCCTTTTGAGTGGCTTCCTGGGAGACTACAACCTGATCCTGGCCAGCTGCTTCGCCTACGTGGCCGACACCAGCGACAAACGCGCACGGACGTTTCGCGTCGCCATCCTGGAGGCGTGCCTCGGCATCGCGGGCATGCTGGCCAGCATCGGGGGTGGCCAGTGGCGCAAGGCCCAGGGGTACATCAACCCCTTTTGGCTGGTGCTTGCTGCTAGCCTTGCTGCCGCTCTCTACGCTGCGTTCTGTCTCCAGGAGTCGGTGAAGCAGCAGAAACCAGCCAAGCTGTTGACGCTCAGTCATTACAAGGCTGTCTACAGGCTCTACACGGCCCCAGAACACATGAGCTCCAGGCGGAAGCTCGCCCTGTACTCCTTAGCTTTCTTTCTTATTGTCACGGTACATTTTGGGGCCAAGGACCTGTTTGTTTTGTACGAGCTTGGCTCCCCTCTCTGCTGGACCCCAGACCTCATAGGGTATGGCTCGGCCGCCAATTACTTGGGTTATCTGAGCAGCCTGGGAGGGCTGCGGCTGCTGCAGCTCTGCCTTGAAGACACCTGGGTGGCAGAGATCGGACTGTTCTCCAATATTTCTGGACTGGTTGTGATTTCTCTTGCAACTACAACACCGTTGATGTTTACAGGTGATTCCCAGTTCTTAAATCCCCGTATCTCAGGCTCTGAGCTTGGAGAAGGCAGGAGATGCAGGAGGGCAGGGTGCTTCTGGGAGTTCAGGCACGTGGAGGAAGTTCTGCCCTCGGTTTCAGCCTGTGTACCAACAAAACTCTGGCTTGCTAACAGCAAAGTTGGCCAAACATTGAAGTTGAAAGTGCAACCATACAGTTCCTAGAGGTGTATTACACTGCAGACACAGACTGAAGTGCGTTGTGAGGTGCAGGAGGGTGAACTGGGTCTAAATATAGCAGGGAGAAGCTGCCTGGAGCTGCAGATTCATGGGATTGACTTTGGAGACTTTGTTCTTCAGCTGAGCTTTCCCTAATGTGCTGTATCTTGCTCACAGGTTACGGGATTCTCTTCCTTTCCATGGCAGCCACTCCAGTCATCAGAGCCAAGCTCTCCAAGCTGGTCAGTGAGACGGAACAGGGTAAGGAGTCACCACTCTGCTCAAGCCACATCCCAAAACACTGTCTCATTGAACACTAAAACCAAACTGCTTTGGGAGGTTAGGATGTCCCTGGCTCCTCTGCAGCCTTGTGCCCCTGCATTCACCCTCAGGCCCAGGGTAGCATTTTATTTTTTCAGAATAATTGTAGGTTTTCATACATTTAGACTGGCTATGTTTTCAAGTTGAGGGTGAGAGAGGAAAAGCAAGATGAAAAGCATTGCCCTCAAGCTCAGGAATCATTCATTCATTCATTCATTCATTTCCAAAACTTTTACAAGGAGCAAGGGTTAAAATGGATTATATAATGAGCAGAAGGCAGTGATTTCCCTGCCCATGACTCTTTTCTGTAGATCAGTAACAGTGGGGTGAGACCTGGTGTTGTTAGAGGGTTATATCATTGACCATGGTGAAAGATCATGGATAACCCATAGGAGGAGCATATTTGCCTTTCTTCCTGTAATTTTTTTGGTTGCACTTGCTGTTAAATACAGCCCAGGAATTGCCTCTGCAGGCAGACAGGTGGGAGGAGGGGATCGAGGTGAGAAAAGTCACTTTGCAGAATTCATGTTTCTAATTTTAGAATGAAGGTGGTGCACACTTGATACCAGATTTATGATGCTACATCTATAAAGTCCAGTCCTCTGCTGAACTTAATGTTTAACAAGCGATAAGATGTGCTTGGCAGTAAGCAGATCTAGATAGCCCCGTCTAAAGCATTTACAATCCAGCTGATATATCTGGTCAGCTCTGGTGATACAGGTTCTGGAGGTCATCAAGCTGGTCCTGGCTACAGAGGAGCTGAGCTGGACAGGTTTGGCCTGCCAGGCTGGCACGGTGTGCCTGATCTCTGCTCCCAGCTCTTGATCACCATGCTTGACAGTGCAGACACCAGTTTTTCTGATGCGAAGTGTAAACCCTTGGAAAGATTCACAGAATCCCACTGAAGGCGATGGAAGGATGTTTGCAGGCAGGGTTGTCTCACCATTCACCTCTTAAATATCTTTTCCAGGTGCTCTCTTCGCCTCTGTTGCCTGCGTGGAAGGGCTGTGTTCGCTTGTGGCTACGGGAGTGTTCAACTCCCTCTACCCTGCCACCTTGCACTTCATGAGGGGATTCCCGTTTCTCTTCGGGGCTATAATTCTTCTTATTCCAGCAGCTATTATGGGGTAATTTACCTCAAATTTCCAAACGTTGCCATAGTGAAGTATAATACGAAAAATACTTTTTACTGGGGATAGAGGCTTGCAGTTTTTAAGGCATATTTGCAGTTATTCTTATGAGAGGGGGTTTAGTGCCCCAGTGACCAGAGGTCCATTTCTTCTGGCATCTGAACCCTAGTGATAAACCTCCAGCACAAGTGAGGTAGCTGAGACATTCAAAGTGCTTCAAAGTCTCAGTCCACCCTTTAGAGTGGAATCCAAAACATGGAGTTGAATTTCAAAGTCCTCCTTTATGGAAGAGATGGACCTCTCTTAGCAGTCTCTCTTCCTGTTGTTTCTCTACTAATTAAAGCAGAAGTGTCATGATAGAAAATGAAACCCCTGGTTAGTCCTGCAAGAGAGAATGTGTTGGGATTTGCGGTAGAAGTGAAACAGCTCCTGGCAGGGTCATTTTGTTCTGTTCCTTTGAAACTTTTAAAACTCCCTTCATTCAGCGACGTCCCAGTGTGCCTTCGTAGGCTCTAACTGTTCTTTCTTTCTTAGGTGGATAGAAATCTGGGACTCAAACCAGGACTACAATGACTTCTCAGAAGCTTCCCTGTCCCCGGCAGATGGCTGAGCAGCAGCTTGGCAACAAGGAATAGGGAAGCTGGGCAGAGTCCATCTGAAGACTGTTCTTTATTCTTCCCTTGAAGGACACTTTGCTTGTCCTTACTAATTTTTAAATGCCAAATAGTTGGAAATCACGGCTCTGACTACCATTAGGAACTCGATTTGCAGATGTGAATGCCTCCTCGCTGTTGTGTTGGCTCATCTGTCAGAGAAAACCCAAAAGCCAATCAAGACTAAAAGCTATTGTTGGCCATTTGCAGGGCGGGTTAGTGGTTTGGGGTTTGGTGGGGAGGGAATGGTCTGTGGCATGCTTTTAGTGGTGAGTGGACTGAATTCTGGTTTAATTGCCAAACATCTTCCCCTCTGAGTACTACAGTGTGAAGCAAATGAGCTGTTGGTGTGGGTGAGGCCCAGACCAAAGCCTGCAGAGCAAGAGGTACCCAACAGTGTGCCGCTGAGGGGGGAGATCTGTCTTTTATCTGCCAATAAAAGTCATATGAGTGTTGCTTCGTGAGTTAAAAGTGTCCCAGGGAGAGAGTCTCATGCATGAAGCGCTTGTAGCGAGGAGTGCCAGTGGTGTCCTGCCTGGCTGGCTGCAGCTTAGCCCAGGATTTCAAAGGTGCTTTCAAGAAGTAATAGCTTGTGTGAGGATACTAAGGTGCAAGTAGGTGCCTTAATTGGCAGTTGCCAAAACTGGTGAAGATAAGGCTAAAATTGACAAAATCAGCCTCCCTAGTCAATGACCCTTACATTATATATTTGAGGCCCCAGCTGTTGTAAGAGAGCCTTGGTGTCATGTGTGCTTATGGCAGAGCCAGGAGCAGTCCTTCCTCATCAATAACCCAGCACTGTTGGGATGGGCTGGTGTGGGGACAGGACTAGTGTCTTTGGAGATAGAATATTTTGTTCTATTTGTGTCAGTGACCTCACTTCTGCTGCCCTTCTTGGAATATGTTGATGCCAGCAAGCAAACCTCCGTGTTCTGGGTATCCGTAATTATTCTTTTCAAAGCATTAAGCGTTATTTCCTCAATCCTGTTTTCTTCAAACTGCCATAAACCAGCAGTTCTGTGTACACTGCACTGCACACACTGTTCAGATGCATGCGATAATGTCCTTGACTGTGGAATTGCTTAGTAGGTATGTTACTTTCAGAATGAATAAAACCTCCATTCTCTTTTATGGTTCATAAAAAGATAGCTTCTCTTGTACAGCTGTTGATGTTATTTGGCCTTGCCTCGTTCTCTGCTTCTGTGGAGAAGACTCTGTAGTGAAGAAGCAGCAGCAGGAAGTTACCTGCCTTGTGGAGAAAGAGCGTGTGGGAGTCCTGAGTCAGCAAAAATGCAGGTTTGGGACTTGCAAGCAGCCAAGGCTTGCATTTTCTGAACACTGGAGTAAAGCTTGTGGGGGTGCTTAGCCTGTAACCTGTCCTTCAATATGCAGTAAACGTAAAATGCTTGTATACAGCTTTGCTTCCTGTTCATTGGGAGTTTCTGATAAAAGCAGGAGAACTGGGGAGCGGAGAAGCAGGAGGTGGAGAAGGAGGGAGGCTTTAAGAACTTGGTGTTACGCCACTTGACGTGGGTGGTTATGCCAGTGGACGTAGGCAGGGGTTACATGTCTGACCGATGGGGCTGAGCCCAGAATTACCCTCCCTGAGGAACAGGGCATGCTGTGAGTGTTGCGTTAGATCTTTGTAGCTGAACTGATTGTGAAGTCTTCTCTACCAACAGACTCCATGGACACCAGTGCTAGTGGCTGCTGGGCGTTGTGCAGTGAGGTGAGACTTGCATCCTGGCTCTGCTTCCCTCTTCGAGTCAATGTGCTTGCAAAGCAGAAATTCAATAGGAGCTGTTATACTCTATTAAAAAAGAATTAAGACAAAGTTTTTCTATGCTCTCCACCAAGAACTACAGCCACGAAGCAAATACATGATCCATGCATCGTGACTGTGGGCAGCAGGTCCCTGGGGATGGAGTGAGCTGCATCAGTCCATGGAAAGATGAGCCTGAAGTGTGAGTCCCCAGCGAGAATGGTGCCTGGAGAATGTCAGTTCTGCTGTCCCTCCAGAGGATGAGAAAGCATGACAGCAAGAGAGAGCAAGTGTGAGAAGGCTGCAGGGAGAGAAGCATGTCACACAAACAGAAAAGAGGTGGGGATTTAGAGTATAAACCAGATTTATTAATAATATCTGATAGAACAACTTTAAACACTTCCTGACATGAGATAGCAATGGAATAAGGAAGGGTGAGAACAGAAGGATTCACCTCCTTGAGACTGTGCTCCGACTGGAAGGGGCTGGGTGTGGGATGTGTTGTCAGAGCAGGGCGGGTTCATTGAGGTGAAGATAACTGAATGATGGGGAAATGGGAAGAGTCACGGTCTGGGCAGCTGGGGCACGAGATCTCATCGCAGGTGAGACACCTAGGCTGGAGAGGACAAGTAAATCTTCTCTGGATTGAATGGTGGGTGAGGAGGTTAATTGCTCAGCAGCTCCTGGGAAACAAGAGGCAATAGTCTTACTGTGTATTACTGTAGGGAGAAAAATCCTGAGGACTGTTTGTGTGAGACTCCTTCAGTGGCCATGGAGGCCTTGACACTCAATCAGTTCCTCAAGCCTTTTCCCTGAAGCAGCTCACAGGTGACTTTCATCCTTTGGCAGATTCACCTTTGGGCTCACCTGCTGGCTGCCTCGTGCTTAATCTGGAGATTAGATAGATTCTATTTCTGATGAATGCTGGGCAGATAGAGCTATTAACCTTTCACTGGAGAGCAAAGATGCCATTAACTGTGAGCTGATAAGAACTACCCATAAAGCTGTAATTAAGCACCAGAATTTAACTTTTTTTTTTTTTTTTCTCAAATGTTCATGGATCTAAGCCAAAAGGAAATGTGTTTGTGTTTCTGCCAGTTAAGGCAGCAGTGAGGCTTCGGGGAGAGCCAGGATAAGGTCTGAAAGCGTTGAGTTCTCTTGAGCAGGGACAGGCAAAGCACCTTGCTTCTTCTGAAGTGTGCTGCATCAGCCTGGTCTCCCAGCCGTCAGGGCAGGCTGGTGTTTCCCAGGCATGGCTTGCTCTTCCTCCTGTGTGTCCTCTGAACAGGGCTGTCTTTTTGCATTACTCACTTTGCATCAAAAAATTCAAGCTGAGGTAGGAGCTGCAATTTCTGGTCCTAATTGCAAAACAGCATGTTGTTAAGAGCCTGCTCACCCTCCCAGCAGGTGTGAGATGCAGGAACAAGGCTGGGAGTGCAGAATCGAGGGGAGGTGTGTCCGGGTGCCCGAGGTTCCTCACCTGTGGGGTCAGCAGCAGGAACTGCTGGTCCTGCTCACACTTGGCAGCCTCTGCCTGCCCTTTGCATCAACTTTGCTCCTTCCTGATATTTCGAGGTGAGTAGGTGCCAAAAGACCTGGTGAGTGTTGAGAAGAGGTCAGTATAAAGAAACAAATGCCACTTGGTGTTGCACCCAGCAGAGAGGAGGGACAACCCTGAGCCTGAGGAGCTCAGCCAGGGCTGTCAGCAGTGAGATAGTGTTTGAAGGAACACACCACGGCTCTGCTGTGGAGCACCAACAACAGAATAAAATACAGCCAGTGTGTGATAACTCCACAAGTACAGTACAGCAATTAGCATCTTCCAGATCTGCATGGATATGTGTTATCCAGAGTCACAGTCCAGCCTCCTGTGCCTTATAAGTATAGAGCTGATAAAGTGGCAAAGCTGAGATAGCAGATGCAGGGAAGGACGTTGTTTTAAAAGCACTTTTTGCGAAGACCCTGCCGAAACTTTACGTGATCTAAACCCAAATTTCTATCACCAGAGTTAAGAGCACAAAGTGGTATTGCAGCATTAGGAAGTTAAAGGCCCTCAAAGAGGAGGCGAGCTCTTGAGATAAAGGGAGGTTACTGGGAAAGAGAAAGTTTCTGCTGAGCCATTTAGAAGCTTCTGTGTGTTATCTTTCCCAAACACGGGGGTTTCGTTAGAGCTTAGCTTTTATTTGCACTTTCCTGTTCTCAGCTTCTGACTGCAGTGATATTCCCTTGGCACCCACCAGAGGCCATACCATCCTTACGGACCGTTCCCTCTCAGCTGCTCTTCTCCCTCACGTGTCCTCTTGTGATGTACCCCTCACCACTTCCCCAGCTTGTGGTCTTCAGAAGATCCCTCCTCTTTGGAGATGTTTCTGGGGGAAGCTGCAGCCATTTTTGCTGGGGTCTGGACCGTTTTGGTCTCCCTCACACCCCCTGCATTGCAGAAGGTGTAGCCTGCATGTCCTGCCACCTCGGGGGAAGATGTGGAAGACAACTCGTCCATCCCAGAGTCCACCCTGGCTTGGCTTGCCAGGCACCATGTAAGTGAGTACTCACCTTTTCGATTGCATTTGGAGGGTGAAGGGGGGCTAATGAGGGAAAAATCTAGAGGGAGAATTTTGGGCCCACGGGTCGCCTGAGAAGTCTCTGGAGGAGATGAGGTGCTGGTTCTAGGGCTGACCCAAGGAGGGCAAGCAGTCCAGGCCGTTCTCCGACCCAGCTGAGGAGTCCCGGGAGGAACGGCCCTGGAGAAAGCGGATGATTTTGTCGATTGTGGCCTCCTGGTACTCGTGGGACCACCTGTGTTTGAGGGGAAAATCTGAGTTAGTTTTTCCATTGTGCAAGATGCTGTGAGACAGCACTTGGGTTGGGAGCCGGAGACCTCCTTCCTCCACTCCAGCTCTCTAAGAGTGCCCTTCTCCCCATGGGAAGAGGAGGAACACTGGGTGCTGCAGGAAAGCCCTTTCCCTGTGCCCTGCCAGGTTGGATGGCTACGAGGAGGTTGGGATGCCAGCCTGGACCTCTGCTGCATGGATGGTGAAAGGAACCCAGGCGAGCTGTGAAACCTGCCAGCATTGCTCCTGGCTGAGGGCTGGGGGCAAGAGGATGAGTGTCCTCCCAGGGGTGAGGGGGTAAAGATCTCGGTTACCCAGAGGAACCCCAAGCACAATAACAGCAGAAGGGTTATGGTGGGGACCTTTGCTCCCTTCATGGTCTGGAGTCCCTTAAGTGACTCACCTCTCCTTGGCCCATTCTGCCTCCCTCGTGTGTTCCTCCCAATTTCCTTGTGCTCTTTGCTACTGCTTATGCAAGCCATTCTCTCCAGGTGTAAAGGAACCCCATGGCACGGGTTCCTCTTACTTACTTGATACCATTAAATTTCAGGACAGCCCTCATGTCCTTGGGAAGTGTTTCTGGGTCTGGCCACTCAAAATGGTCTGTAACAGGCACAATGTTCTTTCCAGAGTTCAGGGCTGTCACAATCTCCTGCAGGAACATGTGAGTGCTCAGGCTGTGGCCCGTGTCAGCCCATCACCAACCCCATCCAACTCCAACATCCACCTGGTGGCATCTCCTACCTTGTGCACCCAGTCTTTGCACTCGGGGTCACCCATGCATTTATCCAACGCATTTGGTGAGAGGACCAGCACAAAATTGCGGGCACTCATGACGCTCTGGATCAGCTTGTCCTCAAACTTCCCTGCCTCCAGCTTCTCCACATCGATGAACACGCTGAAGCCGTGCAGCTGCAGGTGGACCTTCAGCAGGCTGGTGGGCAAGAAGGACAGCATCGTGAGGAGAGCAACGGCCAGCACCTGGGTTTCATGCACTCTCCCACCACATCAGCCAAGACATGGTGAGACAGAGGGGCAGCTAAGAGGTTTCCACAGAGAACGTCATGGTCTTGGAGATGCCAGCTGCCACCCCAGCCTGCTTACAGGTGTCTGGACCCACACAGAAGACACAAAGAGAAGGACATTAACTCCCTGCTGCGATCTCCTACAAGCACAGCAGGGAAAAAGAGGGACAGGGTGGCAGTGGCAGGACTGGGACAGGCCTGTCCACCATGCAGCTCATGGCACGTGCTGTCCCCATTTGCACTGCAGCTTTTGGCAGCCTCTCCCTGCTGCAGCCTGCAGCTCTCCTGGCTGCACGCTCTTCCCATGCCTCATCACCAGCCTTCACTCCGGGCTTCAGCCCAGCACCATAAGGTTGCCCGCAGGACTCACCTGGCCAGCTGCGACCCGCTGCTCCTCCGGTAGCTGATAAACACATCAGTCCCGTTGGATGCAGTTTGCAGCGTTATAGGGGAGTGAAGCATTTCTAGGCAGAGCAAAGGGCAACCAAAAGTTAGAAGGACCCAACAGCTCATCCCAAACAACCCTCCGTACTCGCCCCAACCCGCCGGCTCCAGCGCAACGAGCGGCAGCGGGACCCTCACCCCTTGCAGCGGTGAGGATGCGGACGCGGTGGAAGCCCGTGTGGATGTGGCAGTCCTCCTGCAGCTGCTGCTCCGTCACCCGGTGCAAGAAGTTGCGGTTGATGCCGCACGTCAGCAGGTTGTAGGTGTACTGGCGGAACTTGGGGTCGATGCTGCCCAGCCAGTCGGCCAGGTTGCTGCGGTCGCAGGTGGAGTAGTTCGCGAAGGTCTTCAGCTCCGTCAGCTCCCGGAAAAACCTACCGGAGAAACAAACGACAACGTGGAGTGGGGAGGGGAGGCTGCTGGACCAGACAGGATCTAGAGACATCTTTATCTGCACAAGAGAGAGAGTGCAGCTACGTGCTAAAGGAATGAGCTAAAGAAACAGATGAACAGCTGTGTGACTGCAGGGGCGTTGGTCCTCAGGACATGGAGGTATGAGGAGCTCAGGGAGGAGAAGTTTGGGTGAGTTCCCATCTTTCTGGGTGACTTGCAGGATCCCACCTCTCCTCTGGTCTCTCCCCATCCCACACCTCTACCGTGCATTGGCCCCATTGCACGAATCCCTCTGGGACCGCATGCTGTGCTGGAAAAGCCCTGGCAGTCCACGTTTCCCACTTTGAGGGTCTTTGTTCTCGTGTTTGCAAGAAGGGAAAGAACAGACCTTTCCCCTGGCTCTGCCACCATGAGAGAGACCAGCGTGCCCTGGTAGCATTCCTCGGGTACAAAGGTCTTACCTCTTCCGAGTGATGCTGGACTCCATCCCCAAATCCTCCTGCAGCTCCTCCTCCGTCAGTCTCAGGAGAATGTCTCCATCTACCTGGTGGTCCTGCCAAGAGAAATCCAGGCTGGAAAGGTCTCGGGAAAAGCTGTTGGGTGAGATGCTTACACCTCTGCTGCAAGATGGGGCAAAAAAGCCCATCCAGGTGTCCCTCCCCTAGCATGCAGCCCTACCAGGAAGCTCTGGCAATATTTGTTGAATCCAATCTGCTGCAGCCACGTCTGCACCTCGCAGGGCTTCCAGTTGGGAACGGTGGGTAGGATGCGCCGAGGAACTTCCTCCCCTATCATGCGCAGCACCTTTTTGGCCAGGGAGGAGGTGGTGCTGCTGGTAGAGTAACACACTACCCTCTTCAGGCTCTGCGTGGCCCCAATCTCACTGAAAATCTGGGGACACAAAGGGAGGAGACATCACAACAACCTATGCCAGGCCAGCCAAAGATCAGGGTACTCGCTGAGCTCTGAGGGGACCAGTGAACACCAAGATGCAATTGTGGAACCTCTTCCCTTTTGCATCTCCTTTCTTCAGGCCAACCTACCCTTTACCTTTGTTTTCTTCTGCCTGGTTTTGATGGCAGCCTCCGTGCAGAGGTAGAAGGCGGCGATGCACTGCGCTTCCAGCCGCGAGCTGTCCAACAAGGAGACCAGCCGCTGCAGGTCCTCCGCTGTCCTCCCCTGGATGTTGTCACTGCTGCCCAGCATCTCACAGGCAAACCGCTCCGGGTCCAGCGAGGCGATGAACGGCTCCACCAGAGCCAGCGTCCCCGAGCGCTCCACCTCCTTCTCGATTTCCTTGTTGGTGGCCAGCACGGTGATGGCCAGGCACGCGTGCAGGCGGATCAGTTCGTCGTCCCTTGAGAACACAAGCGGGAAAAGCCACTCCGCTGTCCTCTTCTCGATCATCAGGCGCTGGTTGGCCTGCCCTCCGTACATGGCACAGTTGGCTAAGGCCATGGCGCAGTGCCGCAGCACGATGGGGTCCGTCCAGCGGCACCAGTAGAGGATAGCATCCAGGCCTCCATCAGAGATGAGCTGGAAACAAGTCTCCTCGGTGTGTTTGAACATGTGCTCCAGGATACCGGAGACGCTCTGTGCCAGCTGGGGAACGTCCCGCTCCTTGGCTAAGTTCAGGATCACTCCCAGACCGATCCGAGCGATCCGGTCCCTGCAGGAAGGAGAGGCACAGGCAGGTGAGGGGCAGGTGGCCATGCAGGGAATGAGAACAGTGACTGGTGTGTGATTCGGTGGCATTTGTCCCATGACAGCCAGTGGTTTGCTTTTGGGACATGGCTGCCAAATATGCTGTCAGGCTGTGGTGCAGCAAGATGTGACAGGCTGGTGTTGGAAGAGCTTGTGATGGGACAGGACAGGGAGCGCATAGGCCAGGACCACCACACCAGAGGCTCTCATGCTCAAGGTAAGATGTACATAGCAATTAAAAG
>JAHREE010093421.1:0-18020 GCA_033628505.1 Tringa tobata | reverse complement strand
GGCCCCTTACCACAAAAAAGACATTGAGGTGCTGGAGCAGGCCCAGAGAAGGGTGACGAAGCCGGTGAGGGGTTTGTCGAATAAGTGTTATGAGGAGAGGCTGATGGATCTGGGGTTGTTCAGCCTGGGGAAGAGGAGGCTGAGGGGAGACCTCATTGCCCTCTCCAACTCCCTGAAAGGAGGGTGTAGAGAGGTGGGGGTCGGTCTCTTCTCCCAAGTTATAGGTGACAGGACAAGAGGAAATGGCCTCAAGTTGTGCCAGGGGAGGTTCAGACTGGATATTATGAAAATTTTTTGCACTGAAAGGGTTATTAAGCCTTGGAATGGGCTGCCCAGGGAAGTGGTTGAGGCACCATCCCTGGAGGTGTTTAAAAGGCGGGTAGACATAGAGCTTATGGACATGGTTTAGTGATGAGTTTTTATTGGAGTTAGGTTGATGGTTGGACTAGATGATCTTAAAGGTCCCTTCGAATGTAGACAATTCTATGATTCTATACAGAGTTTGTGTAGCCTTGGATAACAGGAGAATATAAATGAAAAGGTGTTTGAAAATGTGTAAAAGAAAAGGAAATGCTAGCTCTTATAAAAACAAAACAACAATCTGTTTCAAGAGAAAAGATATCCTGAGAAGACCTTAATTAATGTAAAGCCTGAGGAGAGTCATTTGATAAAGGCACTGGAGTTTCAAAGAACTTTAAATACACAAGGGGGGAATTGATCTAATAGCCAGTGTCGTGCAGTGTCCTGTGGAAATAGCCCATCAATTTTAAGTGGCTTTTCTCAGCCTAGCAGTTGAATAATACAGGATTCATATGACAGCACAATTAGTTATTTGTGTTTCCTAATTGTAAGTCTGAGAATTAAATATTGTGGGAAATATGATCAATAAGTACTCTTTTAAAGGGACTCTAATGATTGAATCAGAGGCAGAAAAGTGGAAAGTAACTGCTTTGAGTAGAAATAGCCCTGAATTTGTCCAGTGAGAGATAGTAATACTTCATGCAAAATGTCACTCTTTGTAGGCATGTGATCCATGTGGCCAAAGGTGCAAATAATCTGTAACTGAATTAAAAACACAACAAAAAAAACCCAACAAAAACCCTCAAAAACAAAAACCCACCAGCAATAAGAATTCTGTAGCAACAGCTGGAAATGGGAAGTTGTGTATACTGCGTAATTTGTGAGAACATTTCTTTCTCCAGGTGGTTGCAACAACTTGTCCTCCAGCTAGCTCTGCTGCATTGCAGATTCCAGGTCATGACATCCAGTACTTGTGCGGCCACTTGATGTCTGATCTGTTTGATGAAATGGCTACGGCTCATTGCGGAGGAAAAGCAAACAGTACCACCCTTATCTTGGGTATTTTTGTCCTAGAGAGGGTGATAAGAATCACGCAGATTTGTCTGTACTGGGTGTTTGTAGTCCCTGATGGTCAGAGTTGCTGCTTGGTCGTGTTGATGTGCACATGTGGGGTTGTGCTCCCTCCCACACGTTTCAAGCCCTTCTGCTCACCAGCCCGTATGCAACTTCTGGTGTTCTTTGACCTGGAGTTACAATACCTTCGCCTGCTTCTATACCGCCAAGGACATTTGCTCCCTACCAACTCTCTTTAAATTCCTTTTATGATATGATGATACAGCCTGGTTGTAGTTGTAGAAATAGCCATTCATCAGTTGTTCGTGTATCGATTTTTAAAATATCCTTTTAACAGTTGGGATAGTCATAGTTTCAGACCTAGATTTGTTACTTAAGTGCGTGCTTCTATATTCAGAAAAGAAAGAAAAAAGTAAATTGTAGAGAGCCTGAATTTCACTTATCATCTGATACTGCTTTTATCGATTTGACAAGTACTAAGTCAAATAACTTACAGTATTGTTTTTCTTAGTAGCAATTCCTTATGTGACAAAATCTTTTTTTTTTTTCCTGACTAAGAAATACCAAATTGCTATATCCTATGGGTTAGATCTCGCTAGCTTTGAAATGCAAATTTGGCATTTATTTGTGTGCCTCTCTTTCTTTGAGATGTTTCCCCTGTCTCCTCTTTTCCTTCTCTGTCCCAGATACCAGTATGTCCAGGTGCAGATTTCCATGCAGAGAGCAAACTCCGCTGCTGGTTAGCTGTTGTCCTGCTCAAACCTGCTTTCCCATGTGTTTCTTGTCTGACATGATGTGCAGAGCTGTTTGCTGTCCACTCCATTTCAGACCATGTCTCTCTTGTCCCTGGCCTCTGGGGTTTTTTTTCCTGTTTTGTTGGGTTTTGGTTTGTTTGCGCTTCTTCTAATGTGCCTTGACAGCATTCCCTTATTTCTGATGACCAGAGCTTCCTGTTATCTGAAGGCTCTCACCCATCTGTCACCAGTGCTCCTCTTCTCCCTGCTCCTTCTTGTATTCCAAATGTTAAATGTACAGCTTGTTCTGGAGAGTTGTAACAAACTGTGGACAAGTGTAAGCTTTGCTTCAGCAATTGACACTGCCCAGAGTGGGCTCAGGTTGCAGGCATGGCAGAAATAGGATGCAGAGGCAACGAGACAGGTACGAACAAAGGGTTGTTATAGGCTTTAAAATGCATTAATTAGTTGTTGTCACTAATGGAGATCCGCTAAAGCGTGCTAAAAATCTGATTCAGCCTGTGATGTGTATCTAGGAGGATATCAAGAAGAAAATAAGACCAAGATTGGTGATTTCAGGTCAATGGTGAGATGCATGAAGTAATATGTAATGATATTGTGATACCTTGTGTAAGCTGTGTGCAATGTAATTTCATGTGCATAAAGAAAAAAGCTTTTTCTTGGCGTCAGTGATATTTAGGACCCTTAAGTCACTGTATAAATTAATTTTGTGAAACTTGCGCACAGTAAGGGGCAAATGAATACATGGTGCTAATAGCATGTCTGTTTTCCAAGGGGATGACAGTTTACTTGCCCCAAATTGTAGGTGGCAACTATCATTTAATGGCAAAGATTCTTCATTTGCAAAACCGAAGAGTCTGCACGGTAGGTAGTAGCAGTGTCATGGAAGTGTGTATATGTGTGTCTCTCCAGTATTTATACTCATATACACACCCATACGTACTCATATACACACCCATGCTGGAAGTGTACTGAAGTTTTCCAGTTTGCACCATAAATTTCCAAAATACCATACACTAATTATAGTGTTTACAAATGCATATTGTATTCACTCAATGTTTTGCAGTTAAACTAAATCTTTCTATAAAAATACACTTGTAGATTAGTTACTATGATTGTGGTCCTATTGAATTGTCTTTAATAATATATATGTTGCAGTAATTTCTACATTTTATCAAATGGGAAATAATTTAGAAAAAAATGTGGTTTGCATATAAATAATTACCTTTTTTGGGTTGAGAAAGTATGGTTTTTGTCTTGCTTAATAACAAAGTCCAGGAGTTCTGAAGAACATTAAATATACGGAAGTTTTTAGTGTTTAATCCAATAATTAACCTTTTTTGCTAGGAATATTCTCAACTACCAGTTATCAATCTTTATTCATGCTAAGGTAATTTACATTATATTTAGCCCAAGGTCGGAGGTGTTAAGAGTGACTAGTGATTCATAAAAGTTCTTTTGATATTCAAATAAAACTGAAGGTTGGCCTGCCTTCTGCTTGCAAATCTGTGCCCAAAGTCTGTGTACTTGAAGATAAATAACCTCACCTGAAAGGAGCATGGATGCTTGCAGCTCCACTTACTACTTAGATGCTGTAAACTACTGGGGTTTTCCCAAATTATTATCTGTTGCTTATTTCATCTTGTTTTCTGTGGTGCTTTAAAGCTGTAAAACGAACCTTCCTGGTTTTACCCATCATGGAGCAGCTAATCAAGAAAGACAATCTTGGAAGCTCCTGGTCTTTCATTAGAGAATGTCTTTTCGGTGTGCATCGTGCTGGGGTCTCCAGTAGGAGTTTTCTGCGTGCACCTTGGTTTGACCTTCTAAATTCTGTCCTATAGGGTGTGCTATATTGAGATAGATCCAACTTCTGTGATCCAGAAAAAAACAAAGCCTCAACTTCAAATAGATAAAGCTCTACAGAGGATTTGGAAAGCCGGTTTGGGAGATACAGCTGTTAACTGAAAAAGGTAGACTGCTTGTAAGTTTTTTAGAACTTTTTTTTTTTTTCTTTCAAGGATGTTTCTCTTATCTGTTTAATAGTGCTTGAAGTTCTCTATAGTAATGATGCTTCACATTTTCTGTCCCTGGTTTAAATTATTTGAAGAAAAATCACAGAAGTGTGTATTTACCAAGGTTAGTGGAATGTCACAGCCTGGCTATGACTGACTTTCTGTGGGAAGTAGGAAGAACCCACACCCTTCCTGGAAGGGGAGTTGGAAGATCAAGAGTTGGAACTAAAGGCTTGTATGAAGATTAAAGTGATGATAATTTTATTTTTAGAAACCAGCTTGGGGAATTGCTACTGCTTTTACAGCATTGATTAACTGCATAATAACGACATTTAAGAATTTTCGAAGGTAACCAAAAATAAAATCTTAATATGCAAGCTTTGAAAGAAGTGCCAAAGAGATTGTATGCTATTCTGTGTACACAGGCATTGGCAGATGTTAATGCTGGTGAAACAGTGACATCCAGTTAAAAGACAAATATTGTATTGCATGAGAAGGCAAGGAAAACAGAGAGAAAAGCTAGCATTTAATGTTATGACCACTGCAGATAAGTTTACAGAAGTGTGTTTGTGTGATTAAAGAGGTTGAAAAAGCAGTCAGTTTGAGTTACATCTATATAGTTGAACTGGAACCTGAAGATGGTTCAGTTTTCCAGGTTTAGTAAAAGAGACCACATAATGTTTGATATTATTTTTGACCTTATATAAAATTCATAGGTAGCTAATTAACTTCACAGTCAAAAGCAGTATTTTTAATGGTATTGTTGAGTGGCAAAGACAGAAAGGGCAAGAAGAAACCTTATGGCTAGTGAGGTACTATGCACACTTTGTTAATAGAATATTTCAAAAGCTTGTGCTTTCGCACTACGTGAATCTGTAAGTAACAGTCTGTCCCCTGATGTCTACCAACTGCTTCTGAATTTTTATCTAGTTGGCCAATTCTCATATATTCAAATAGAAACAAAAGTCATTTATATCCCTTTCTGCATGGCAAGGGTGTTACTCAGTTCCTTTGACTCACTAATGCCCCCAGGTTCCAGCATGCTCTGGACTCCTTCATGATAAATGGAAAAGACTTGCCCCATGGAAAAACTACCATGAAACAACCAACGTACAGATTTATAATGTTTCTATTGGTGTTCCTGTAACAATTAGGCAAAGCAAAATAAAAGACTCTTAATGATAGCAATAACAAATTAAAGAGGAATAAAGCTTACTCAACATGTTAATTCTATTTTCCACTTGGGTACTGCTCAAAACATCAGTGGAAACAGGGAGAGCAAATATATCCCATGGAAAACACACTAACTAAAGTTAGCCTTTCACAAGTGAGAGCTACAACCCAAATAAAATTATTCTCTTTGGATTCAATTGGCAGATGCTAAAATAATCCTGCTTTACATAGTGATTGAGAGGCTTTTCAAATTATTTTTTTTATCTTCTCAATAGAGTCAGGTGAAGCTGGGGATAACCCCAAACAAAAACTCATGAGCAAATGGGGTTTTTTTTCTTGCCACTCCGGCATCTTGAGGGACGCTATGGTCTATAGAAAATACAGGGTAGATTTTTCTAAAGTGACTTGGGAGAGGTCACATCTGCATGCAGTAGTAATGTGCAGTGAGTAACAAGGACGTGGATGATTCAGGTACTTAGATTAATTTCAGAGAGTTAGAAGAGCCTTGGCTAAAAAGTAAAATTGTTGAACAGAAAATTGGTTCTGTTTTACCTCAGACCAGGACAGCACATCTGGGAAATGGTGAAAACCCATCTCATGGACATAATGCCATTTTACTAGAATATAATCTGCACTATTGTAGGCTTTTCTCTATCTTAAATTTTTGTTCTACTCTTAGTAAGTTGCATTCACAGTATACATTTAGTGACCTAGATTAAAAAAAAAATAAATAAAAAAATCTGTAAAATGGACACTGTTCATCCAGTACTATCCAAACAAATTAGTACAGGTTTGCTTAGCTCTTTCCCATCATTCTCCAGTACTGCTGTTTTGCAGTAGTTCTCATTAAAAAGTCAGTCTTGCTAAAAATTACCAGGTTCTACTGCCTTATATTTCCCTGAGCATTGCAGTCTGCCTGAATGAAAGGGAAAGCTCTAGAGTGGCAGGAGAAAAAGGTGAGCTGATGGGGAACATGTGGAGAACTACAGATCCTGGGTGGCACATACCACAAAGAGAGCTCCCTTGAAGAAGTGTTGATCCAGTTTGGGTAATGATGGTTTAGGTAATCAAGCCTGAAATACAAGTAGGATTCAGTGAGTAAAATTGAACTTTGATTAAACCTTCTGATGAGTTATGCAAAGAGGGGAGCACTGAAGAGAGGGAATTTCTTAACAATATTGACTTCTGTCACAACGCTGGACATTCTTGAAACAAAGTCTACTCAACTGGAAAATTGGATGTGAGGAGGAGGACTTCTCTGCAACTCAGCTGTTACAGCTGTGCTGTGCTGCTTGCTTGTGAATTAATACAAAACCTTTCACCGAGAAGGTAAAGCAGTAGGAAACTCTTGCCTCCTGTTAATATATGCATTGATGTTAATTTTGGAAGCATTGTGTTTTTAGAGCATTCACAGCTGTTGCATCTATGTAGACCTTGGAGCAGATTTAGCTTAGAACATAACAGATACTATGTAGTGTCCCTAGAGGTAGAAATAATCCTCTTGGAATTGGTTTGTGTGTAATTTTGACCACCTTTAAGGTACTAGATGAGGTACCTACACAACATACCTGGAAATGGGTGGCCCTAGTTTTTTTTTACTTGTCGCCTAGAGGAAACCAACACCTCTTGCAAAGAGCAGCATGGAACATACTGCCATCTGAGGAAAATGGAAGGGTAGTGGTTTCATGGAAATATGCACGTGCTGAGGAAGGTTAATGCAGTCAGAAATAGAGCACGTTGAGGAAAAAATAGGAAGCTCCATCTTTAACTACCAAACCATTCAGCTGTGATCAAAATTTTCTGAAGTGACTAATGATTTTAATTTTCTTTTTTTTATTGCTCTGCTGAAACTGAGATTTATTTTTTACAGGAGTTTGCCTTTCTGAAAAGCCTAAGTGAAGGGCCCTTTGTAGTGTCTTAAGTGAAAGATACTTTAAGATTGTTTTCTCTAAAACAGACTCCCTGAATATTATTTCTTCGTAATAACTTACCTATGACTTAAATACTTTAAAAGCGTCATGCTCTTTCTCATCTTCCTATATTAAAAAAAATAATCAACAGGCAGATGATGTGCTATAAGGGGTAGTAAAGTCTCAATTTTTCGTGGCTTTCAGATTGCCTTTTAATCCATTCTTTTGGTCAAGTCTTAAGACAAAACATAGGCACATCTGGCTAAGGAATGTACTGTGGAGTTAGGGTTGTGGTTGAGCCCAGCCCTTAATGGAACTTTATGTTTTTCACTCACAACTATTTTTTTTGAATCAGATGTTTCGTGCCTGACTTATTCATCCATATGACAGTTAATTACTTTTGAAGTAATTGAGACGTTATTGAAGGAAGGGGGTAAGAGAGCTGTCATCAGGAAAACCTTAGCAAAATCAACACTGTAAGATAAGCTTGTAGCCTTTTTTTGTAGTTACCATCTGAAACCCTTGCTTCAGTCAGTGGAATAAGCAAGCAATGGCTGAGTTGTTATAACACTCACCCTTTCTCTGTGCGTGTGGATTTTTTTCTAGCAAGAAATTGTCTTGATCATCTACGGAGTTGGGAAAAGGCATTCAGTAAACTTACAGGGGAGTTTAATGGGTTTTTAATAAAATACCATTCTTTGATATGCCTGACAGAACATGGTGGTTTTTCCTGAGTTCTGCCATTGCTCCTCGAGGACCGGGACGACGCTGTGCTTCAATAACTTCACATGTTTGTACGTGTTTTTATAGTACTGCAAGCAAAATGGAAACTTTTCCCATTAGTCGATATGCCCAGCTAATATATTACCAGTACTGTAAACCTTGTTTCCAGTAGATTATTGCTAGTCGATCTGTTTTTCAGCAAATTCTGCTGTTGCCAGCTGTATTTTTGGAACACTGAAGCGTACTGATCCTTTGGAAGAGGGCAAATATGTATTTTCAAATCGCTTTCCCCATCTGCATTCCTTCTATTTTATTCTGCAGCTTTCATTATTTGGAGGAGGAGGGGAAGTGGTCCAGAGACAAACTGTTTGGTTTGTTTGTTTGACATTTACTATATGCATTAAGCAATATTTCACCAGTCTGTTTGAAAAGATGGTGATGTGGAGAACCAGAGAGAGCAGGGGACCAGGCAGATCTATCATGTGCTTTTTTTTGCATAAAATATTTTAAATACAGTCTCTTTCCAGAGTTGCCTCACCTCTACCTGCTCTTCCATGCCTTCCATAAAGAATAAAATCTTAGATGGAGTTAGCCACGTATAATTTATCTTTTCTCTAGAACTGGAGCTGAATTAAGAGATGCATAAGCCTAGCTGGTAACAAGAATGTAGATGAAAGGGAAGGTTAATAAAAGGCAATAAAATACCTACCTGGAACTTGGTATAGTAATTATCTCCACTTAGAACTCCATGTGGCTTAAGAAAATATTCCAAGATCCTGTTATGTTTTTCTGTACTTCATAGAAGCCTCTACAAGTCTTATTTCTTTTTCTTCTTCACTCCCTAACAGCCTGTTGTGGCTTACGATGCGAAGCTATTTTTCATGCTCAGTAGCATGAAAACAGAAGGGGGAGAGTATGAGCTATCACCTGGAGGATTTTATGGGGGGTTACGCGTGGATCTGATGAAAGGCCAACAGTAGATCATGCAGATGATACTTAATCTTTTTGTAGTACATCCTCTGGACTGTGGTTTTCAGTAGCTTGCTTCCCTCTGGTTATGTGGGATTTGAAAGGGATATAAAAACTTACCATAGGCATTAATAGTACTCTTGCTCCACGTAGAAGCTTTCTAGGCTCAGTATGTTCAGCGGTCATCACACCAAAGTAAATACTGAGCGTGCATATATCCCTCTTTCCATTGCCTGGGATTGTCCAAGGGGAAGCTATATGTCAGGTCCTCTTGCCTGTTGTAACTAGATCTGGGTTTTGCAGCAGATCTTGCTAGGCTAAAAAAAATAAATCCAAAAACAAATTAAGAGATCCTGAGTCAGTCCTGTTTGAACACTGCTAACTCTGTTATCATGAGCTGCTGGTAGTTTCCAGGTCATCTCTGCAGAAGAAACAGTTCTGTCTTGCAGACCTTTTTGCTGCTGCTCCTTGGACTGTACATTTATTTTCAGTCTGGTTTGGGTTTGATTTTGATTGTTTCTCCTGTGCCTGACATGTGCTCTCAAATTGTATTTGTCTCTATCAAAATTGCTTTGAAGCATGCATTTGTGTACTCCTTCACTTTCTTTAGGGGTTCTTTGCTTTTCCTCAGGACGAGGGCTGTGTGGTACCTGGAATTTGCCGCTTTGCTACAGACCAAACAGTCTTGGTTTCTTTATGTCTGAAGTGAAACCACTAATAATTGTCAATCCCAGCAGGAAGCTGCAGAAAGGACGTCTGGCCAAGTTCTGTGAAATTCTTCAGGTTAAAGTCTCCAGACATCAAAATCAATTTCATTTGTCTGTCTAAAGGTTATTGCTCAAAGTTGAGTAATGATGTGTTGCTCAAAGACGAGCAAATTGGGTAGAAAGAGGCAGGAGCCATCCTCTAGATCAAAGATGTCTCTGTGTCGTCTGTTGTGTAACAATTCCTATAAAGTACTGACTACTGCTCTGAAAAATCTCCTCTGACATAGGAGAGATGAGAATACTGACACTGAAGTAATTGGTTTGTCCAGGTGGATATATTGCATACACGGGTGCAGGTGTAGACTGTCTCCAGTGTTTGACCATATAGCTCACCATACCATGCCAGACCCTAGTCTGAATGGCCCCGTGGCTGTTTCCTCCTCAGGGACAGGAATGGTGACAGCACGAGTGAGCCGGCCCACCTCATCTCCTCACCTGGCCAAATCCCACACCCACGCCAAGGTGGCAGAACTGAAACACAAGTATTTCCACTGTCAAAAAGTCTCTTCCGAGCATCTCATGTAACTAACTATGTCTTTTCTATCCATTTGCCCAGTTACAACTAAGGGGAGTTGTGTTTATGGTTGTAAGAGAGACATCGTTGTCACAACACAGGAAATGCAGGTATGTGAATTATAGGTTTCCCTCTGTTTTGGTTTTTTTTTTTTTTTTTATTAACTTGAAGAGAACTGAGGGATTAGTCTCAAAGCAGCAGAGAAAACACTCTTAGGAAAAAAAAAAAAGTTAAAAAAGGAGGGAGAAAAAAATGCTTCATAGCGTCACTCAATGAGCCACTGTACTTGAAACCTGTAATCCAAAAAGCAACAATTCTGCAGTAAGGATATCTGGAGAGGCTTGGATGCTAAGTTGCAGCAAAGTTCTTAATATACAATCTCCAGTAAAGCAGAATTTGATGTGATATCTTGTTCCCTTAGAAACTATGCAAGGGGTACTGAATGTAATTGTAATCCTTTCACCATATCTTGTCATGGAACAAAAGAGTATTGAATTATGCTTTTTAGTTGAGGCATTTATTCAAATGTTAGGCATGTCTCCCATCAAAATAATTGGAAGTTTGGATTGAAATATCAAAAGTACTTTCCAGGGAAGTTGTAGATGCCGCATCCCTGGAAGTGTTCAAGGCCAGGCTGGATGGGGCCTTGAGTAACCTGCTCTAGTGGGAGGTGTCCCTGCCCATGGCGGGGGGGTTGGAACTCGATGATCCTTGAGGTCCCTTCCAACCCTAACCATTCTATGATTCTATGAAAAGTATATATTTAAATAGTTTCATTGTAAAGCTTTGTTTTGAAGCAAGATGAATTTTTAAAATTTCTAAGGAAGACAGGCATCTAACTTAGCTGAAAACCACTGAGCTCTGTTTAAATTCTAACCACATTTGAAAATCTCTAAATGGTTTAGAAGTTGTATTTAATTTTACGTGTGTAGCTAGAGATGTGTAAGTGTCTTGGGATGCGGTATTTCAGGAAGAGATGCAACGATTGCAGTAAGAACAGACAAACGTGAGCAGAGACATAGAAAAACTGAGTGCAAAGGAAGCAATGAATAGACTGAGACCTATTTACCTCAAGGTAGAGAAGAGTAAGGGAAATGAAACTTTAAATACAACTTGAAAAAATCCAAAAACTTCCTCTGAAGAGGAAAGGAACCCTTTGCCTTCCATGCCTGCGATGGGTAGAACAAGGATGATGGGCTTTGCCTGAATCCAGAGAGTCGGAGTGAATCCATGGTGGGTTGCTCAGACGGGGAAGCTGCTGAGGTGAAAGGGCTTGGTCACCTCTTGGGGCTGTGAAATCTGCACCATGGGTGTTTCCACTCCCAGTTTCCACAGCCTTGAAGGTCTGTTTGTTGATCTGTTCTCCTACAGCATGTGTGCTGCTTTTGTTAGGGCTCTCCTGTCTTTCATATGGGATTTTTTAGCATTTTCCCGGTGTGGTTGAGTGAAGCAGATCCGCTTTTCCAGTTTGGGCTGCGCTGTACGGTGGCTGGTAAGGACACAGTCGAGAAAGGGTAAGGTGTTGTATGAGCTTTATTGAAGTCTGCTGTTAAGTTAGTCAGGAAACGGCCTGATTGTGTGTTTCCTTTCTCTGCTGCTCTTGGCTGTTGTAACATCCACCCCCATGTGATGCACAATGTCTAGAGGGAAAATAAAATAGTAGATAAATGGCAGAGAATTAATCTATAAGTAGCTCCGAGGGCCTGTGTTTTGATGTGTTCTGAATGGAGAAATCTTGCTTTTGGGGTGTCTCTTGCTTTTGCATAAATGTGGTTTGTGTCAATCAGTCACGTTTTTTGCCTTTTAAAAAAGGGGAGTCACGTGCGAGAAGTGGCAGGACAATATGTCAAATCTATCAGAGATTCCCCCATTACCCATGTGTTTATTGAGGAAAAGAGTAGTCATCAGCTGGGAATGCCTGTGCCCAAACATAGTTGGAAGAGTCTTGTACAGAATTGTTGCTGAGCCTTGACTTTTCATCTTAGAAGAGACTTTTCTTTGAAAATATGACCATATTGTGTTAACGTAGCAAATCTAGAGAAGGAAAGAGGTTTGCGTGGATGTCTTGCTGTACAACGTAAAATAGTTAGGCAAGTCTGACATTTTTAAAGTAAAGGTTGTATAGGATTAACTGAAAAGGTTTGGTTTTTTTTTTATCTTTTATTAAAGGTATGCTAAGAAAACAAATGGAAAATGGGGAATATAATCCTATTAGGTGTCCACAATGTTTCAAAAATGGTAAACACTTTCTTTTGTGGAAAAACAATAAAAACAGGTGAGAGGTTGGAGTTCTTTTCCATTGTTGCTGCTGTTAGAATCCAATGCTACTTAAAAAAAAAAAAATACTTAAAAAAAATAAAAACAACCAAAAAAACCCAAACAAACAAACCTCACAACCCTAAAACAACAATGTGAAAAATCACAAAACAAGGCAAAGAGAACCACAAAGGAGAGGAAAAAAGAAAGCAAAGATTGACAGAGCATCTTCTCTGTCTTGTGCTGATTCGTATTTGTAGTCTTACTGCTGATGAGACAGGCCCACTACAACATCTCATCCATACTCTGACGTGGAAAATATGGAGTATCTGAGATAGTGCTCCTTTAGCTGCCTTTTTGGTCAGAAGTACATGGCAATGATCCACCAGCTAAGGTTGTGATGGTGGGCCAGGAATTTCAGAAAAGGATTGCAAAATGGGCAGGGAGGGAAAAGCTGTATTGGGGGCAGGGTAAGAATTCAGCCTGTATCTCCAGCAGCCTAAGCTGCTGGTCAGACACTGAATGAATGGTCAAATGAATGAGAGTAATTCTTGTCATAGTGAATGGGACTCTACTTGCAAAATGTCAGGTAATGAGGAAAACAAGGATAAAAATTTTTAAAAAGCACAACGAAGCCGCTTTGCCAAAGCTGGTAGAAGCAGGCTTGTCGTTACGATCTCTCTGGGTCCTTTCCATCTAGGACTTAACTTCCAGTTTCAAACATCTGAGACCCCAGCATGTGGAGGCATTGGATGCTGTGGTGCTAGATCTTACTCTTGAATCTATTCCTCTTGCGTTAATGTCACTTGACTAACTTGACCGTTAAGGACCATGAGCAGATGGCAAACTTTACTTTTTCGACCACTAACACCTAATTTCCAACTTCACAATTTCTCCATTAATTTCTAATCCCTTGTGCCTGTCCACCAAGTGTGATTTTGAAACTGCTTTTAGATTGCTCCGGGATGAATGCTGTCTTTCAGCTCTAGAAAATTGCTGACTTCTTTATAATTGTAAGTACAGATCCAGCTGGGTAACTGTTACTTTAGACAAAGGTGAGACTCTTTTTGTCTTGGTCTTTGCACTGAAAATGATTTGTTACCTGATCTCACGATCCATACAGAATTGGCTGCTGGAGTACTAGACTTTTTTTCCTGCTACTGTGAGAAATCTGATTTTGCTGATTCAGATTGCTTCCTAATAATATCCAGCTATTTTTGAACATAAAGTTAATCTTCTGGTGTCAGTGTGGGATGCTACAGTGAAGGAACAATGCAAATAAAGCCAAGTCAATTGATGTTCTGCGCAAAGGACAAGAAATAAGTGAATCACCAGATTGGAAAAGAGATGTTTCAGGCCAAGGTACCTAAAATGCTAAAGTCTTGAGGAAGGTTTTCGAGCAGTATGATGCCATTTGGAAAGCATAGAATGGGTTAACCATTGCACCATGGCCTCAAGACGTAGTTTTATTGCAGTGTCATATTTATAGAGGCTCTGAAAATATGTAATAAATACTGATTCATAGACAGGTTTTTTGTACCAATTTTTCTTTCAGTTAAGGCTTGACAGAGGTTTTTTTTTTGAGGAGTGGGGAGGGGTAAATTTAATTCCTTAAACTGTGAAACCTCATCCTGGCTGCCAGCAGAACAATAGTTTATACTCATGCATTTGCATCAACTTAAGATGGCTCATACTTTTTAAAGTTACTTATCTGAATTCTTTTATCCCAGCCTGTTGGCCCCTCTAGTGAGAGGTCAGGCAAGGGGATATGAAACTGGTTTAAGTCCTTGGAGTCAGACCTGAGCTCAGAAGAATATATTGCTGAACAGGAGGAGGGAGAACGGAGGTGGCTGCCCGTGTTCTTTCAAACTCTCATGAAGTGATGTGCCTGAGGCCGCCTGGGAGGCTTGTGGCAGAGCTAAGCTCCAGTCTCACCTCAGCCTAGGTAGGTTCCTCCCTTCTCTGGTTTCACTGGTTTCACCCACTGTGCTGGGCCTTTTTGTCTGGTTTTTTTTTTTTTTCAGCTGCAGAGGAGAAATAATGGTATTTAGCTATATTTTGTTAAGTTCTTCACAATGTGATGAGGAAGCATCCTCTGAATAGCCCAGATAAATGTGGCTTTATTAGGAAAGGGCAAAGAAAGGTTCCATGGAAAAGGTACTCAGGAGAAACTGGCCACTGAAATACCTCTGGTGATCTTTTTTTGCATCTCTTACCGTCTCACTGACAAGTGTAGGAGTGAGCTGGGAAGCTTAATAAGAAAATGATCTTAACACTGAAGTCTGGTTTCAGTTTTCCATCACCTTAGGGCATGGATCACCTTGAATTTTTCATATGATGAAGGCTTTAAGTATGTTTGGAGCTCAGTGTTGAATCTGCACAGAATTTCAGGAGATGAACCATAGGAATTAACAAAGTGGTCATTTAAACAATTAATCTCGAACTTTAGGAGAGCAGTGTCATCCTAATTACTTGGAGATTTACGCTCAAGGGAATGCTTAAACCTGACTTCAGTATGTAAACTGGTAGAAGCTTACTTGCTTTTTGGAACTGTTTTTAGCAATTCAATGTCCTTGGTTTAAATCCAGTAGCCGAAACGGAATGCACAGATTGTCTTGGGGAGTAAATAGTACTTGTAATGTAATTTTTTTATTGCAAATATTGTCGGAGTTGTCTCTTGAAGGTATGCTAAGATTCAAGTCTAGTTCAGCATGGCCAGAAAAAGCACTGTGGGATTATGGAGCGTAGTGAAGCGCTTCACTTAGTGAAGTGCAGACATTACAGGATTATGTAGCTTTGACTAACAGCTGAGAAGGCTTTGAATAACAGCCACATGTGTACAGGCTGTAAGCCGGATTCTCTGCTGTGATGCCAGCCCCTTTGAGCCATCTGACGGTGTAATGGAGCTGAAAAGTGGCGATGTAATATATCCCTGTCTTCTGTTCCTCAAACACAGGGTAGATCCCAGCTGCCACAGCGTTGGCATACCCAGTGCTCTCGTACCCAAGGCTTAGACCCCAGAATAGGGACTTTGTCTGGATTTACACTGGGAATCTGCTAAGGAGGATGTGATTAGAGGAAATGTTTCCACCAGTGTATTCCCACAGAGCTGTTTCAAGTACACTGGAACCAGTCCGGTTCAGGAAAGGGAGTCATTACTAACGTCCTTCAAATGGACATCCCAGGGAGAGAAGCTGTAGCTGGAAGTTTTCCTCTGGCGTTTATTCTTCAGCCAAAATAAAGTTAGATTTAACATCTGACCTTAAAAGTTCACTGCTCTTATGGATGTCCTACAAACCGCTCACTGATTCAGACTTGCATCTCAAAGCTGGGATGACTTATCAGCCCTTGGGTTTCTTCATCTGGCACTTTGCAAGATGAAGTGTGGGATGTTTTTATGGTGAAAGAGGGATAACAGTTTTGTTACCTCTATATGACAATCACCTTACCCAATTCACTACATATTGAGGGATTTCTCCATTCACAGTGAAGGGGAGGGGGGGCGGGAAATAACGAACGCAAAACAGTCTGGTTTAAACAAACCGAGAACTTCTTGTGAGAGACCACAGAAAAAGTTTAAGGCTTTTTTTCTTCCCCCCAAGTCAGAATTCCAAATTACTATCATGAGTTGCCTTGTGAAATACTGAAATAGTTACATTAGTCTGTTTATTATCTTTCTTCCTTAAAATGGGACCGTGCAGTCAATGTTGGTGACCCCTGGAAAAGCTCCCATAGCCTCACAGAGGTGCGTGCCACGATTTTTCATTCTTGCTGGGTTTGACTCAACAGCCAAAAGTGAATAAGGCAGTGGGTTGTTAAAATGGACTGGTTATCTGCTAGAATTTTGTATATTTTCCATGATGCTCAAGGTCTCTTCCCAGGGAACCTGCCTAGGAAATCAACTTTCTATCATTTTGTGAGATTTATAATATTTTCTTTCACTTGTCACCAGGGTTTCAAACCTTACTGTGGTATGTTCATGTAGTAACAAGTGACCAAGGTACGACAGTTTGGAGAATTGCTTGTTTCATATAGCATTGTTTAGAGTAATAATATTTATTAATATTTAAATTTAGCCGAGTTGATGCTTCACAGCTAACGAATGAGTCTGTGTGCTCCAAAACTTCCCTCGCTTCCCAAGCAGAGATGGTTTAGGCACTTTTCTGTGGGTAAACCTCTTCTGTGAATGTGCTGGGGTTCAGCCTCCCTCCATGTGCAGTTCCTTGTCCCTGTCTTCCTGACCTGCTGTGTCTGGTATTGGGGCTACTGCCAGGATCCTTTCACAGCTGGGACCTGCTTCTGTTCCAGCCTCTCTGTCCCACGGGTGCCACAGCCACTGTCCTGTCACCCCTCTTAAATCTGTGCCAAGACTGAGATAAAACAACCTGGTTGATGACATCCAGAAGCACCCGGGTTGCTCTGCGAAGCACTCCTTTATGTGTTGTTTCTGCAGCTCTCCCTGCACAGAGGCAGCATGGATGTAAGGAGACCTATTTATCTGTTCTCTGTGCTAACCCTATTTATTATGTATTTGTACAGTTAGAGGAAACTACTGCTCTTTATCCAGTTTTGAGCACCACTAGTTCAAAAAGATGTATTTTTATCTTGTTTTCAGTGCAAGGAGAGGTTGTCCCCTGGTATGTTCTTACCTGAACAGGGAGAAGTGACTGGACTAGGCTAAGCCCGGAGCTTACTGTGGCACCAGAAAAAATACCCTTGACTCGATGGCGCACAGGTAAATCATGGAAATATATTTAAAACTCTATAGATATATTATGTGTCTTTATAATTTTTCATTAAATTCGTGCTGCTTTTTAAAGCCCTGTCCTATCACAAAGTGGAAGTTCAAAGCTGTGGTCATTAATGCCCTGTATTGAGATTATGCCCTGTGGTTAAGGCAAATGTCTGGACAAATGAAGGAACATGTATGTATGGGTTAAATAGCTGTTAGGAGCATAAATGCCTGGCCAGTGGTGCAGAAATTCCCTCCAGATGCTTCTGTTTTCCCTCCACCTGATCCCCCTTCCTTTTAGTTCTGTTATTTACCGTGATCTCCGCCGAAGGAGTTAAATCTCTCGGGGAACCTACTCCCTTTTCACAATGAGCAATCCCAGGCTTAGACAATTATCTGAAAATCCAGGGGCCATCCAGTGAGTTATGTGGGTTAAGGCAATTGGAAGCAAGCTCATCAGAAAGCGTACAGTAGAGCTAATATATAACAAGGTGAGCCTGGGGCATTTCACAGGAGAAAAATAACAGGTAATAATCACTTGAAAGATTCTTACAAGCCTATTCGTTATTTGGATGTAATTAACTGAGAAAGGCAAAATATTGCAGCCTGATAAGGTGGATATTTGTCTTAAGAAAAGGTCCGCGCTCTCTGCACGGAAAAACTGTTCAGTTGAATTAAGGCTATAAAAATTCATGTATATAGGTAGAATGAAAAGGGAAATACAAGAAATTGAAGGTGAAGTATCACTCTGCAAGGTCTGGCTTATTGATACGTGCTTTTGCTGCTTTTGATTTCTATCGCAGCTGAGTGAATACAATATTGTTCTTGGCTTTGC
>JAHREE010093354.1:0-11196 GCA_033628505.1 Tringa tobata | reverse complement strand
TCTTCACAGGAGAGGTGCTCCATCCCTCTCATCATTTTTTGTGGCCCTCCTCTGGACCTGTTCTAACCGGTCCATGTCCTTCCTGTGTTGAGGCCTCCAGAGCTGGGCACAGCACTACAGGTGGGGTCTCACGAGCACAGAGTAGAGGGGTAGAAGCACCTCCCGAGACCTGCTGGCCACGCTTCGTTTGGTGCAGCAAAGGCAAAATAAGCTCCAGTTTAGGGCTGGGGAACCAAACTGAGGAGCTGTCTCTGACTCAGGCTCCTTAAGCCACCGACGACATCAGCAGAGCAGACTTTTGCCTCGTCCCCCCCCCCCCGCAGGGAAGACTTTGCAATGCTGCCCTTCATCTTCTCACCCAGGGGCCGCAGGATCAGTCTCTGACTGCGACCAGCAACATGCCCCATGGAGGCACATCAGCATCAAGGGACTGTTTTAGCACGTCACAAAGGTAACAACCCCCATCTTGGCCCTACTTGTATCCGTCATGCTGTCAGAAGGAGGTGGGCTCCAGCAGAAGACGTCTCCTTCTACCAGCCCCTTTCCCCTTCAAAGAGCGAACAAAAGGGCGAAACGCTGAGCAGCACGTTGTGCCCCATGTCCGAAAATGCTCAGGACTAGATGCTGCCTGCATCCGTGTTGGCAGCACACACAGCTGGGGTGTCAGCAGACACCTCTGCGGCTCTGGGAGAACAGAAGGACCCCGAGGAAGGTCAGCAAGTGTCTGGCAGCAGCCCTCTGCAGTTACCTTTTCATGCAGAAGGGAGTTCAGCTCTGCACATGGGGCACTGTCACCAGCTTCGTTAATGACAGGGTGACACAGAGCTATTACACACAAACCTACATACAGATCTATTGCATACAAATACTGAAAGGGAGGGTGCCAGGAGGACGGGGCTGGTGTTTTTTCAGTGGTGCCCAGTGACAGGACAAGAGGAAATGGGCACAAACTTGAACATAAGAAGTTCCACCTAAACATGAGGAGGAACTTCTTTACTTTGAGGGTGGCAGAGCAGAGCACTGGAACAGGCTGCCCAGAGAGCTGGTGGAGTCTCCTTCTCTGGAGACATTCAAAACTCGCCTGGACATGTTCCTGTGCAACCTGCTCTAGGTGGACCTGCTTTGGCAGGGGGGGTGGACTAGATGATCTCCAGAGGTCCCTTCCAACACCATGTGATTCTGTGATTCTATGATTCTATCAGAAATCAGCAAGCACCATCTGCTGTCCTTGTATTTTCAGTGTCCAAGAAATGTCACTTAATGGATCTGACAAATTAAAGACAAACAGGCACTTGAAGTCTGGTTCGCAGGCAGAATGGGTGAAACAACAACAAAAAAATCGATTTAGAGGACTGCAAAGCTCTTCAGAGCAATACTTGCATTAAACATGGCTTTGGGAAGCCTGTCCCTTTGCCAGCCCCGCTGACCACGTCCCACTGTGTGTCTACAATGACATTTCAGTTCAAGAGCCCTTCTGAAATGCATCACCCACCTGTCCCAGCTTACTGCTTGTGGCTCCCTGACACCAGCCGGTCTTGGAGTGCAGCGAGTGGATTCCTTTCAGACAAAGTTTTGTTTTCAAACAGGAAAACAAACCGTAGGAGTAGCCCTGATGCATCCTGCTTGTTAACGGGCCTTCAGCACACATGCCTGGGCTAGAGCAAGGTGGATCACAGAGTCACAGCATCACATGGGGGTTGGGAGGGACCTCCGGAGATCATCTAGTCCAACCCCCCCCCCCCAAAGCAGGTCCACCTAGAGCAGGTTGCACAGGAACGTGTCCAGGTGGGTTTTGAATGTCTCCAGAGAAGGAGACTCCACCACCTACCTCCCTGGGCAGCCTGTTCCAGTGCTCTGCCACCCTCAAAGTAAAGAAGTTCCTCCTCATGTTTAGATGGAACTTCTTATGTTAAAGTTTGTGCCCATTTCCTCTTGTCCTATCCCTGGGTACCACTGAAAAAAGACTGGCCCCATCCTCTTGGCACCTACCCTTTAACCATTTATAAGCACTGATCAGATCCCCCCTCAGTCTTCTCTCCTCCAGACTAAAAAGGCTTAAGTCCCTCAGCCTCTCCTCGTTAAGGGAGATGCTCCAGGTCCTTAATCATCTTTGTAGCCCTCTGCTGTACCCTCTCCAGCAGTTCCCTGTCATTCTTGAACTGGGGAGCCCACAACTGGACACAGTACTCCAGATGGGGCCTCACCAGGGCAGCATAGAGGGGCAGGATGACCTCCCTCGACCTGATGAAGAGGTCACACTCTTCCTGATGCACCCCAGGATGCCATTGGCCTTCTTGGCCACATTGCTGGCTCATGCTCGTCCTATTGTCCACCAGGACTCCTAGGTCTTTCTCCTCAGAGCTGCTCTCCAGCAAGTCAGCCCCCAACCTGTACTGGTGCATGGGGTTATTTCTCCCCAGGTGCAGCACCCTACACTTGCCTTTCTTGAAGTACATCAGGTTCCTCTCTGCCCAGCTCTCCAGCCTGTCCAGGTCTCGCTGGATGGCAGCACAGCCCTCTGGCAAGTCAACGAGCCCTCCCGGTTTTGTATCGTCGGCAAACTTGCGGAGGGTACGCTCCATCCCTCCATCTCCAGGGACGTAAAAGCCGTGATGGGTCAGGCCTTCAGCATCACCTGCTTCGTGCTGCAGATCGGCCAGTGTCACAGACTGACAAGCGCAGCCCCTGTCACCGCAGCGACCCCCTCTCTGTGGTGACTACAAATCCAGACGCCTGTGTACACCCGTAACGCGGGGCCGCAGGGCCGGGGGGGCAGCAGGGACCAATTTTACACTTCTGTCCCTTCCAACCAAGAAACAGACTGTGGAGGTGGCACCTCAGGCAATGCTCCCGGAGACAGTTCTCACTCTCCCAAGGAGGAGGGAATTAATGCTCGTTAATGCTGGCAGGATGGAGGGAGGGAGGGGACCCTAGTCCTTCCCCTGGGGGCTGGCAGGAGGCACAGTCTGAAATTCTTCAGGCAGAGCAGAGCGGTCCCATCCCACCTGGGACTGGAAGGAACAAGGACAGCACTGGGCTGGTAAAGGGTGTGAGCGTTTCAAAGCACTCTGTAATGCTTCTATTAACCCAAAGCCCTTAAAAATACACTTCAGCACTTAACTGTCAGGTTAATTTATTAGCAGAAAACATGTTTTGCTGTAAGGCAGACAACAGAGAATTCTCGTCATTCTCAGTCAAGAGGCCAGGTTACTACTGATAGGTAATACCTGCAATTAAAATGACTGCTCTGAAATGAACTGCAGAGACTCAAAACGCACAAGGAAATTTCATACAATGTATAAAATATATAGCTTTTACATTTCTTAATTTTAAATACATTGTTCTTTTTATGTAAGAAATAAACATCCTAGAGTTCATTTGCAAAACAAGCGCTGCAGGAGAAGTCCGGTCATCTGTGGCTCTCCCTGGTAAGCAGATGACATGCACAGCAGCACCTACAGAGTCTGTGGGTTGAGAGAGAAACCCCATCCACATTGTTCCTGTTGTCCAGGATAAAGACCCTACTTTTGTAATCACAGCAAGAGGTAAAAGAAGTAAAGTGTCGCTGATAATCGGAGCCTGCAGAGATTCGTGAGCATCTGGAGGAATCTGTAGAAATGCAGCACGACTTGAAAGAAATGAAGCCAGACTTGCAAGCCGTCAGCCCTACAAGCAATTCAAAGTTTCATGGAAAGTTTTGTACAAAAATCCTCTTTTAAAAAAACAATAAAAAGTAAAGGTAAAATCTTAACTCCTCACGAAGCAGAGATTACCAGCAGCATTCACTGAAGCGTAGTTATTTAATGCGTGTGATGTTTGACTTGTATCTTGATTTACCTCTCCACGTACCCAGGCCACCTATGACGTTTCAGGGACTTTTCAATTTCAGCTGTTTCTATAAAGACACAGACGTCTTTACTGATTTTGATACCAGCTGACTAATCACTATAAAACTTGAAAGGGCCTTAAACTTGCCCTTGTTTTTTTTCCCCTGTTTCTACCTCAAGCAGAAGATGGATTATGGAAACAAGAAGGTTTCAGTGGCTGGGGTGGACTTTTTGCTCTAATCTGGACAGCCTTCCTCTGATCTGTATGAAAAGCCAAGAGTATTTATTCTAAGACCAGATGCTTAAAAGAAGTGTGTGTGTGAAGCAAACAGGCCAAAGTAAAATATTTATGATTTAAAAACAGATTATAACCTTGCTTACGAAAACACCAACATTTGACTTTAACCTCATAATGAAACTATATAATCTTTGATGAGAAGAAAAAACTGTCTTTCTGAGGTTCATGGGGCATCCACGAACCAGGCCCTGGGCTCTGGATGGGACAGGTGAGGCATGGAGCTCTTGCAGCTGGATCTGTTGGTCCTAAATTCAGGACCCTGATTCCTCCACACGAGATTACAAAACCTGGTGAAGTGGCAATTCAGCCATTTCCTCCTGAGCTACTGTGAAAAAGCACTCTTTTGGTGGTGTGACGCAAAAACGGGTTTCACCACCCTTCCCTTAGTTGACAAACAGTGTCAGATTTTTCTCCTTCACTCACTGCCTGGTCCTGGGAAATGAAGCCGGGCGTCCCCTGCTTCGCAAGACGGCGGTGGTGCCTGCAGGAGGTCAGCCAGATGCCTGATGAGATTTTTGCTGCTAACTCTGCCCGCCCCGTGCTGGACCGGCAGCCCTAGAGGAGCCTCCAAGTCTAACCAGGCTCAGACAAACAGCAGCTTCTCCAGCTCCACTGAGAGTGAATTCTCATGGTGGTAGGAGGATATCAGTGTTCCATGGTTCTGAAGACCAGGTACTCAAGAATGAAGTTATACTGTGGGGAATCACAGCTCCTTGCTGCAGCTCCAAGCATCAAGAACTGTACCTTAAGTTGCAGGTCCAGTAGCCAAACTGTGTGAGAACAGACTCCATATAATTAATGCCACGTTAAGGATCACAGAATGATATGGGGTTGGAAGGGACCTCTGGAGATCATCTAGTTCAACCCTGCCAAAGCAGGTCCACCTAGAGCAGGTTGCACAGGAGCACGTCCAGGTGGGTTTTGAATGTCTCCAGAGAAGGAGACTCTGGATGAGAGTCAGAAGGACCTGACTGAAGGATCATCTGAAGGATGATTTGCACACTATCCACTTTGCTATCTAGTTCCAACCTTTTCCAAAGCCTAAGAGAAACAAACAGAACCTACAGCAGCATCTTAAGACAGGAATCCCCTTCCAGGACTTCAGGGAGGGCAGCAAAGACAAGATGTGTGAAGGGGCTGGGAAAAGGCTGTTTGTGTATCCTACCAGCAGCAGCAGGAAAAGGTTTAAGGCGTTTGCACTTGAGAGCTCAGCAGAGGAGTGAACAGAAAGTTTTGGAGCATCTGCTGAAACAAACAACTAGAGGTCATATTCAAAGCAGCAAAGAGATGGGAATCAGGAGAGTGACCTCTCAAAAGACGCTGGGTGCAACTCTCTGTTCTGGTTACCCATTACCTACCCCCCACCACCTCAAACCAGCTACAACATTACACCACAGTTTCACTGGCTGTTTTAACATCACCCTCGCTCCACGTGTCGTCCTCCAAGAGATTGGCACATGAAAAGATTCAGGCTATTCCACTGGTTCCATCCTACCTAAGAAACAACAGGACATCAGGAACTTTATTAGCTTCTGTAGTCCTAGAAGCCTGTTAGTGAAGATGAACAAAACCTAAACACTAGCAATTGTCAGACAGTGCCTAAGCCACGACAGTATGTCGGGGCCAGAGAGATGCAATCAGCCACTTTGGTTTCTACCTGCATCCGGAAGCTGAGAAAAAGCAAAGCTGACCTTTGTCTACATTCATTCAGAGGGGACACCCATGAGGAAGCCCACAGAGCAGCAATGCAAGTACCACAAAACAAAAGGGCTCTGCTGCTGTGGTACTGGGAAGAGAGTATGTGTGAGAGACAAGCTTGATCTCCAAATCACTCACCTAGCAACGACTGCCACCCCAGTGGCTTTGTCACCTTTATACAGGCAGATTGAGAAGCAAAAGCCACCTTCAGAAACAGGAATTGTTGGTGATTATTTATCTACCATTCCCTAGAAGATTCCCTTGATGATTGTCCTTGAAGAACTAGGGCTTATTTCTGCATTCTGCTAGCCCAGAACTTAGAAATCCATTCCCTCAATCCATACACCAAGCAAAAAAGATACCATTTTGTTATTACTCTGATCTTCTGGTAATAAACTTTTGGTATATTTTTTTAATGTGTTAACAATGATTATCCACCCAGCTACTTTCAGAGAAAATACAAGCAGCATTTTTTTCCCAAGAACTTCTAAATTAAAAAGACCTTCAGGTAATTCTGTAAAACATTTAAGACATCATAAATAAACTTATTTTAAAAATCACTTTCCAAACAATAAATAAAACTCTTCCTTATTTGAAAGTGCAAACAGGCCGCATTATAAAAAGTATAAAGCAAGACTGCAGAAGTGCGTAATTATTCAGTAGTGACCAAGACACAGTTTCTTGTTTTGGTGCTGCTGGTCATCTAGTGATTTTGTTTTCTGGACTCCATCTAAAGAAAAAAAATAATTGTGAAACTTTAATATAATAATAAGCACAGTTTAAATACTGAACACATACAGGCACACTGGAATAACCCCAGGTGGGGGGTTGAGGTGGAGGAGGTTGTCTTCTTCCCCATACAGAGGAACATGCAATAATTATAGTAAAAGAAACATACCGAGGAAAAACAGCAACTTCAAACAGTTCAGTGGTGAAAAATGCAAGCATACCACCCCGAAGAAAACATTGTTAGAAAAATGAGCCCTGTTAAAGGTTGTCAAACAAAGCACCCCAGGATGAATCTTTCTCCAGCTGGGTTTAAAAACCATTAGCAGAGAGAAGGACAAACAGGCCCTAACGTTTTGCAGTGATTACTAATGCCATAAACACTGCTCTGAGCCCTTCCCTCCCTTCTTTTCCCCCGACTCATAAGGGAATAGCTAACAAAGAGACTTCTCCACTAATCTGGCTCATTATGTATTAGGAAATGGCTTGTAGTATGTGGCTGTTCATGTGCTACAAACCCCACCTTCAGCCTTTTTTACGCTCCTAGCACAGTGCTCAATGCTTTCAGTAACTGCCAACTATCTTTACACTCCATATCTTCATGCTTGAGGCACAAAAATTATTTAGCTTCTTATTCCACATTATTTTCCCCTCTGGATGAGACACATTTTAAGGACCAGTAGCTGACAGTAGACGCCAATGGTGGTTCCCTCTTGTAGCACAAAACAGCTTCAACATTAGATTCATCTAAACTCTGTTTTCAGAAGATGACAGCTCCCCTGCTACAGGGGTGCAGGTTGACAAGGATTTTGTGGCCTTTATATTATACATGTGTATATATACACACAAAAATAAATATTGATTGAAAAGCTTTGGCATAGATTCCACTTTGTAAAAGAAGCACTGAAATTTTCTGCAGAACATATTTAAATGACTTTGAGGTACCCAATTTCTCTTGAAAAAGAATGGAGCTTTTTCTAGAACATAATATAAAAAGTCTTTATAGAACAAAATTTAAAACATGATAAAGTAGTCTGAAATGATCTATGAGCAAAACACCACATTTTCAACCTTGAGAAAAGCATTACTTGATTTTGTAATGTGTGCACCAAACCTAAGCATTTGTTAAAACAAGCTGGTTTTCGACTTGTCGCTAGTTCATCTATTAAAAAAGCTCAGAGAAGTTTTCACAGCACAATTTAACTAATTGAAATAAAGATTAATTAAGACTAATCAATCCCAGATGGGTTCAGGTTTGTTTAAAATGTGATCTCACTTACTGATTTCAGTCGTAAAAAGAATTAATGAAAAAATACTTACTTTCCCTGGCTGTGGGGTCACGGAATTCGAGGGCGTTATGGTGCAATGGATTCAGTTGCCACTGGTAAAAGAAGAACAAAAAGTTTACTTATTCCAGAAGATAAAAGGAAGAGCAAAAGGAGGAAAACAAAAGTACTCTACAGCCCTTCACTGTAAGACATGACTAAGGGTGAAGTGGGAAATGAAGGGCTCTCCCTCTAATGCACTCTTGCTTTGAGGATAAAAAGCTATTAAGGGATACGTGGCCATTTACTGCCTTGAGAAGGGGAAATAAGCCCGCTCAGACTGACAGTGCTGCTGCCTGTCACGGTGAGCACCCTGAGTGCAGGTGCACTTGGCCACCTTCAAAACCCACCGCAGCTCTTTCAGGAGCTGCTGGAAGGGCCTAGAAAATCACCCAGTGATCTCCCACATCAGCTGCCGTGCCATGACAGGGAGGCTTGGAGAGAACTTTTGAGTGTGAAGAGACCACATCAAACAATGGCAACGAGTTCGAAGGAAATCTGCAAGGAAATTACCGAAGACAGACACGCTTGGCCCCACCACCTGGCATATGGCTCAGCACTTCTCCCCAGTGTCATGACAGAGCAACCTCTCCATTCCACTCACTTGACTAAACAGCACAAGAAAACACTTCTCTGTGCTGGCTGAAGATGACTGCTCACTCCAAGCTCCCCCAGTGCTGTCAGAGTTTTCAGAATATAGTACAATTACAGACTTACTGTAAATTTGCTTACACCCTCAAGTTCGCCAAACTTCATATAGGATATATCTGCTTTCTTTTTTCCAGCATCAACATCTCCCGCATAGATCTGCTTGATACCAGCCCCTTTGATTAAAGGGACACATTCATCACATGGACATTTCGTCACAAATATCATGCTTCTCTCATCTGGCTTTATTTCTCGACACCTATGAGCAGTCAGAAAACAGAATTTCAGAGTCTATACCTTGATAGTTTTGAAAAGCGACAAATTTGAGCAAGAGCAAACAAAAAAGTGTTATCTTCTCTCAGAAGCCACTTATATCTAATCAAGTGCAGAAGTACACAACAGTATCTGGTTTGGTTTTACTGTCTGTGAACAAAACATCCATCCCAACTCTCCACACACATCATTTTCAACAGCCTCAGTGATTGCCACACTTCCATATTTCAGGTTATAGCATGGTCCTAGCAGGAAGCAGAGGCAGTGGCTTGTATCTGAAGGAGAGCTGCCACGCATCGGAGTGAATATCCTTTAAAAGCCAAGTTTATTTAGGAATTTTGAAGAAACGAAAGGAGCTGACTGTGTCCATGCACATCCAAGTTCTGCATCACAGGCATAAACCAGACTGTGACTGCAATCCACACTGCATCACAGTGACATCACGCGTTTGTCATGGAATTGTTTCTGAACCATTTCATTCTCTTCTGTAGTAAAAATGAACCCGTTACCTGAATGTCAAGGCGTTCTGCTCTGCATGTATAATGTATCTGAACTTTCTGATTTCCCGATCTTTTTGTTTATCATCCATGTGTGGAAAATCAGCGTATTCAGATCCAACAGGAAAGGCATTGTAACCACAGCCTACAAAATACATGGCTCCCGTTCCATCACAGCTTCTCTGCAACAGCAAGCAAAGCATCAAATTGGGAGACATTTAAACTGAATACTAAGTCAAAGTGTTGTGCAATGTATATTTCGCATCATCAGTTACAGCAGTTAAAAGAGAACTCATCTCTTGCTAACTGCTCCATGTCTGTATGGAGCTTTTCCACTAAGATCCACAGGAGCCACGTGGGCAAATTGTGGACAACACAGTGCATAAGGCTTTAGAGGCTTTCCTTTCAAAACTAACACTGATAGCAGGAACAAAAAGTCTGCAGTACTTAGGCCTTAAATATTTCTGCACTGTACAAAATTAAAGACAGCTGGAGTTAGTCCCTGATGTGCCACAGACTGTGTTTCACCAGGCTCTCAACAGACCCGGTGACCAGGAGGCTGAACAGGTAGGAACCCATGACTGAAATCAGAAGAAGAAACAAAACAGCAATAAGCAGCTGGTGACTGAAGCGCTAAAACCAAATGAAGAGTATATTGCAGTTGCACAAAGAATGAGGCTTCATAATCAGAGACAGAAAGAAATAAAAACTTTATGTTCGGATGGGAAAAAGCACAGTAAAATTATTTGTGGAAAAATACCACTTTGATCCAAATAGGAATGTGCTAAAGCCAGTACAGCCCTTCAACTGCAACAAAAATCCTCAAGAGATTGTCAGGCTGTGATTGCACTGAGACCTCTCCAAAAAAGAGTTGCGGAGAAGGGCCATGCAGAGCAGGCACATGCTGCCTGACCAACAGCTCTGGCAAAACTTTGCAGCACCAGGACACCTGGAATAACTGACACTGAAAAGCGAAGTAGAGACACTGTAGTAATTACTAAACTCAATTATACTTCACAGAATCACAGAATCACAGAATCACATGGGGTTGGAAGGGACCTCTGGAGATCATCTAGTCCAACCCCCCCGCTGCCAGAGCAGGTCCACCTAGAGCAGGTTGCACAGGAACGTGTCCAGGTGGGTTTTGAACGTTTCCAGAGAAGGAGACTCCACCACCTCTTTGGGCAGCCTCTTCCAGGGCTCTGCCACCCTCAAAGTAAAGAAGTTCCTCCTCATGTTTAAGTGGAACTTCTTATGTTCAAGTTTGTGCCCACTTCCTCTTGTCCTGTCACTGGGCACCACTGAAAAAAGACTGGCCCCATCCTCTCAACACCCACCCTTTAAGTATTTATAGGTGTTGATCAGATCCCCCCTCAGTTTTCTCTTCTCCAGACTAAAAAGACCCAAGTCTCTCCTCGTAAGAGAGATGCTCCAGGCCCCTAATCATCTTTGTAGCCCTCTAGGCACCTAATTATCTTTGTAGTCCTCCATCTTGACAGCATAACAATGAGCTAGTCATTAGCTTAGTTACTAAAGAATAAGAATCATAGAATCATAGAATCATCTAGGTTGGAAGAGACCCTTGGGATCATCGAGTCCAACCATCTACCCTACTCTACAAAGTCCTCCCCTACACCATATCCCTCAACACCACATCTAATCGTCTCTTAAATGCATCCAGGGATGGTGACTCAACCACCTCCCTGGGCAGCCTATTCCAATGCCCGACCACCCTTTCCGTGAAGAATTCTTTCCTAATGTTCAGTCTAAACCTACCCTGTTGGAGTTTGAAGCCATTTCCTCTCGTTCTATCATTAATTACCTGTGAGAAGAGACCAGCACCAACCTCTCTACAGTGTCCTTTCAAGTAGTTGTAGAGAGTGATGAGGTCTCCCCTCAGCCTC